>BCLH01001646.1:50519-78593 GCA_001602315.1 Zoysia pacifica | reverse complement strand
GTTACCTTTCCTGCATCAGCTTTTCGGATTGCCCTTCCCTTATAAAGGAAACTGCTCGCTTTAGCAAGTCTTCTTTCGTCTCATCTGTTGATTTTCTAATCTTTGAATGTTACTCTTTTTTTCTTAATTAGTACTTGAGTTTTGCTAGTTGCTAGTATCTGAATGATCAGGGTGCATTGTGTACTCCTGGCATCTCATTAGCTTGAAAAGAAAATATGAGCTGATGGCAATGCATACCATACTTATTGTCATTGAAGAGTACTTCAATTTACAAAGTTGTACTTGAATATTCCAAATCACTGCAGTCAAATGTAGTCTACCATATTTTTGTAGTCTAATGTATCAAGCATTTCCTCTTGAAGGTTATTGATACAATATCGTTGACTCCAACTGATCTTTAGTTCTATAATGTTACTATTAAGCCATATAGTTTGTGGTCTACTATCTGGGCATTCAGTTACCTATATAGCTCTTCTTGGTGACTTGGGTTGTTCAAATGTATCGCGTGATGATGTGTTTGTCTGTGCTTACGGTACTACCACATTTGGTATGGTGTACATAGTATTTAGAATGTTGTTCTGTTCATATTATTGCATATTGGACTCTGTTTGAATTTAATACTGTTTCGTATTGTCTGTTGCAAAATCTATTTCTTTTTTCTAATTTATCCCATTCTTTTTTGCAGTATCTGGATGAGAATAAGCAACTCATCTTGGCTATTTTAGAAAATCAGAACCTGGGAAAGCTGGCAGAATGTGCTCAGTATGTAACTTAATTAAACCTTTTTTTTTTGCAGGGTTGCTATTTGATATGATCATTCATTTAGCTAAATGATTAGGCTTTCTGTTTGGTGGTGTTGTGCGCATCAGGGGGCTGGCGCCACCCCAGCCGGTCCCACCTAGGGGCTAAGATCAGCCTCTATTATCCTTTCTTTATTTTCTCTCAATTAGGATAATCTTTCCTTTTATATAAGATCTTTAGTTTGTGGAGGTCCTTTAATTTAGGAGTCGAGTGGATATGATTAGATCCTTTAATATATGATCCATAGTTAGCTGTAGATGCTATAAATAAGTGTAATTAGAGATTGAAGAAATCAAACAATAGAACAGAAGAAATCTGTTCTAGGGCTTCCCCTGCGCCTTCAGCCCCTTTGAGCGTCATGAGCACCACGGCGCCAACTCTCTCGCCGCCGGATCAACGATTCTAACATCTGGTATTCAGAGATGCCAGGTCCTCCTCCCACCATCGCCCTGCTGCCACTCTTCGCTTGGGCACCGGCCTCCCTCTCGTGGGCGACGACCCCCTCCCCAGCGCCAACCCCCGCCTGGGCGCCGTTCTCCACAGGAGCGCCGAACCCCTCATGGGCGCCGCTCCCCACCTCGACGCTGACCGCGCCCAGGGTCGCGGCGCATGACGTCGTGGCCAAGGGGCTCGCCGACTTGCATCGTACCATCGTCGACTTCTTTCGTCTCTCCATCTTGGAAAATCAGTGGATGACGCCACCATCATCCGCTGCCATCTCTCCACCGGTGCTTTCCTATGAGATGCAGGACTACGGCACGACGGAGATGCCGTCGCCGAGCGTGCCAAACCACCCCAACACCGTAGCAGGAAACGCCGCCACTGTCACCAAGGTTGCAGCAAGCCAACCCATCATTCCCATCAAGGCCCTAGAAGACGATGTGGCCACGGGCTCGGTCAGCCTACCGCTGGATGTGGCCATGAACTCGGTCAGCCTGCCGCTGGATGTGGCCATGAACTCGGTCAGCCTACCGCTAGACTTGGCCACAGGCTCGGTCAGTCTGCTGCTGGCCGACATCGTCCAGGCGCCACTCTGTCCCGACTGGATTAGGTGTATCCACAAGCTGCTGTCGGGCAACAAGCGCCAGCCCTACGACGTTTTCCGTCACGCCGGCCACCAGACCTCGGCGGAGGCCGCGGCGCTCACAGCCACCGCCGTCCCTTCTCTCGTCAGGATGCGCGGCACGCTTGTCATCCCCGACATCAAACCCGAGATCGTCAATGCCTTCCTCAACATCTCGGGTGTCGATGTTGTTACCGTCACGTGCCTCAACTTGCTGGACCTCGACCCTGGTGGCCACCTTGGGCGCCTTGGGGTTTGGGCTGAGGGCACCCTAAGGAATCTCGAGGAGGATCGGGGATCCACAGCGATAGCTACTGAAAAGGACGCCATCGAAGCGGGTGGTCATCTGTTCATACTACCATCCGCAGCATCAGATTGAGGACGATCTCCTATCTGAACTGCAGCTCGAGGATGAGCTGCTTGCCAAGAGAAGGAGAAATGTTATGTGCGCCAGGGGGCTGGTGCCACCCCAGCCGGTCCCACCTAGGGGTTAAGATCAGCCCCTATTATCTTTTCCTTATTTTCTCTCAAGTAGGATAATCTTTTTTTTTATATAGGATCTCTATTTTGTGGAGGTCTTTTAATTTAGGAGTCGAGTGGATAGGATCAGATCCTTTAATATAGGATCAATAGTTAGCCGTAGAGGCTATAAATAAGTGTAATTAGGGATTGAAGAAATCAAGCAATATAACAGAAGAAATCTGTTCTGGGGCTTGAATTTAGTGTCTTTTCTGTTGTTTCTTACCATAGTGTCAGTTAATTGTAAATATGCTATATATTTGTTGTCACTGACATGTCATATAGTTAGGCTAACCTGTATTATAGTTTTGTCGTGTCATGTAATAGTAGTAAATAAGCAACTGAATTGTCAGAACTGCACCAATGGTCCGTACCTTTTTTCTTGCCTTCATATATCTTATGTCAGGTACACAACCACTGTCCCTTCTATTGTCAGTGCTTATTAATGAAAGGAAAAGTCCAAATCACTCCCCTCCCTATGACCATTGTCCAAATAACCCCCTAACCTTTAATTTGGTCTATTTAACCCCACCAGTTTAGGAAACCAGACCACTATTCACCTTTAATCACCCTCCTAATCTTGTTTTGCTGACTAAGGGTAGTTTTTATGCCACGTTGACAGTTGACTTGGACAGAATTCTGAGTCAGTGAAATAGGAACTGAAAACAGGGGATCCTTAGGCGCTACACAGTCTGCCGGTGGCGGCGTAACAGAGTAACTCCTCGCTGCGGCCGTGCATGTCGCGTTTTCCACTGCAGTGCTACCACGTCCGGCGGCGGCCACAGGAACGCAACTACTGGATTTGATAGGGAGCGACTGGACGGACGGGTCAGCAGCACGGCCGTTCCTTCGCCAAGCGGGCCAGCACGCATGCCGGGCGTTCCTTCTCCGAGCGGCCAAGCAAGAGTGCCTGGTGTTCCTTCTCCGATCGGGAAAGCAGGCACCCCAGTCCACACCGGCGGACGAAGGCAGCAGCTCACGAGGATTGGCGACGCGAACACAATTTCTACAGCCACGAACAGAACTATCAATTGGGCCACGAATTCTTCAAAGCAGCACATCTGTTGACAGTCCCCTCGCCAATGAACTGCCCTGCCTGTCTTTGGTCTTGATTCAAATGAACCGAATCCCCAGCACACAGCAGCCACTGCTTTTGGCCGCCGCGACTGCAATCCAAAGATTCTCCGTCGGTGTCGCTCAAAGCTGCCGTCAACGCCACTGCTCAGCCTCAGTGCGCGAAGGGCACCACCGCTGCTGATATGGATTCCGCCTCAGAAGCATGGTTGCCGCGTCCAGCCCGCCGCCGTGTACGGCCAGCGAGTCTCCGCCTTCGTGTTCTCTGTTTTCTGCTGATGTGATATGCTGTTTTGTAATTTCAAAGGATTTTGTCCACGTCAGCTGCCAAAGTGGCATAAAAACCACTCTTAGTCAGCGAAACAGGAATAGGAGGTTGATTAAAGGTGCATAGTGACCTGGTTTTCTAAAATGGTGGGATTAAATAGACCAAATTAAAGGTTAAGGGGTTATTTGGACAATGGCCATAGGTGAGGGTAGTGATTTGGACTTTTTCCTTAATGAAAAGCAGAGTTCACTTAGTGCTCATGAGTCTATGTGATTGGTGAATTGTTACCAAAACACATCGGCCACTTATAAGATGTTGTAGATCTAGCTAGACAGCTGCTACAACTGTGAGGATGTCTTAATGTTCTCTTGCACTGCCATATTTGATTTGTGCTCTGGTGTCCCGGCAAATGATCTGGCAACCATTGGAAGAATCTTACAATATGATGCCATCCCTTAGGATTCTCACACTGCTGCTCCTAAATCTACCATTTCTATTTGCCTGTTGAATATTCTCTTATTGTCTGTATTGAGGGATGAATTCATACTTGATGCTTCTGGCATTTAGACATGTCTGGAGTTGGTGCTTAAGGGTTCGATGGCTTGTTGAGCTGAGTCAGCTGGGCTAGAATGAATGCTATATAGTTCAAATTATTGGCAGTGAGCCAATTAAATTTGCTATGATATGATGCATGGCATCGCCTAGGTGTCCGCCTCATCGCCTTAGCAGTGCGAAGGAGCTAGGCTGCTGCACCTCATCTTGCCTTTAGAACACAGCTACCTGTCAACAAGGTTCTGCCTTTTTTGCATTGTACATAGACTCAAGCTTGTTGATTTTGTGGTAGAGGATCTACCGGGCTGGGACATGTTCCCGGCCACGGTTATAGCTGAAAGTAATCTTTCCCCCGTGAAAAGATCAACTTCTTTTCTGCTTACCCTCAATGGATCTCCTGCCTGCTTTATATAGACAGTAGGGCTAAACAAACCTTAAACCGACTAAAACAAACCCTAAACAACCTAATTTTTAACTAATAAACTCTAAACAATTTAATCTTTAAACTAACAAACCCTAACTAACTGGCTGCTGTTATTGGGCAGGGTGTTGTGGCATCCACAACACGCCACAACACTACTCCCCTCCCTCAAAGACAGCTCGTCCTCGAGCTGTGACACTAATTAAGCCTTTTACATCTCGGCTTAAGAACTTAATTCTAACCAATGACGACCGAAATCTTGAGAACCAGAGGAGGTTGCCTGCTGCCCAATGGAACCCATCCAGGCCAGGGCTGTAACTGTACGAGAAGCGTGTTATCAGCCTTGGGGGTGACATGCGCATGAGGTCCAATCTGTCCATGCGCAGGTGCAGGTTGTAATTTCTGTAAGAGATGAGGTCGGCGCAGCTGCTCGCCTTACCGGTGCTGCTGCTGCCCGCAGTAGAGCTGTTGGTGATAGTCACGGTGTTGGTGATGGTGTCGATGATGTAGCTGCTGCCTCGGTACGCGTCCCTGATTCTGTTGGCTCGCGTCGTTTAGGCCTTGTCGACGGTTTTGTACTTGCGGGAGTCGGTGTCTAGGCGCTGAAATAGTTGTGTATACGTGCCTCTTTGCTTCCTTCGTTGCTGCAGCTGGAGGAAGATGTGGTGCAAATGGCAGTGACGTCTTGATGGGGACACCCAGGATCGAACCGCGCAGATTGGCCCTGATGGTTGGAGAGACGTCTGAACGGTGGTGGTGCTGATTATTGAAGGCGACACTATAGCCACGACGATTTCTGTCTTCGTGCGTGATGCCGGCACCTCCATGTCACCGGTGATGGCACTGCATGCGGCAGCACGATCTGGCCCTTCTCTATCGCTGTAATGCGATGTTCAGTGTAACTCGTCTTCTGACAGATATTCTCTATCATGGCGATGAGGAGATCGAGCTTTGAAGACATTGTGGTGGTGGTCACACCATCGACGGCGCCGACTATTAAGGCGATGCGCCGGTGCTGATCTCTGGATACCAATTGTTGTGGATGAGGATCCACCGTGCTGGGACACGTTCCCGGCCACAGGTACAACTGAAGATAATCTTCTGTGGAAAGATCAATTTCTTTTGCTTACCCTCAATGGATCTCCTGCCTGCCTTATATAGACAGCAAGGCTACACAAACCCTAAACTGACTAAAACAAACTCTAAACAACCTAATTTTTAACTAACAAACACTAAATAACCTAATCTTTAAACTAACAAACCCTAACGAACTGGTTGCTGCTATTGGGCAGGGTGTTGTGGTGTCCACAACACGCCACAACAGTTGATGCCATGATTTGAGCTTCATCGGATCATCATTTTTGCATGTAATTTCAAAGCTTGATCATCAATGATAGACCATAGGGTGGGTGAGGTGTATGTGCACATGCACTCACATTTGTCACTGGTTAGGGTTGTAGTTGCTTTGTTTCACATTTTTTACTAATGTAATAAAATATGTGACCAAAGTGGTCAGACCCTTTCCCAGACCCTGTGCAAGTGGGAGCTACATGCCCGGTATCTCCTTTTTTGGTTAATCTAATGGCACTAAATCATTTTTGCAATCAAAAGAAACAAAAATATTATATGTAAAATCATATTACAAGAATAATCATTAAGAACTGTACAAAATTTTTAAAAATAGACTTTAGGTTTGCTATTTATCACATCTAACATTGCTGTCTTCGTTGATAAAACATGAATCAGTTAGTTCTCACCTTTTATTAATATTCTGTTGTCAGAAACTCAGAATGATATTATTATATCACCTGACTGAATGATTCTATAGTTAGTTGTACTTCTTTTCTGAGCAAATCTAGTGTTCTTTACTTCATCCTGATGTAATAATATAATCGTTATATTCTAGAGACAATGACACATGTTCTCACTGTGGACTACTTTCATGGTATATGTATGGCTGAATTGATGTAACACAGTATAAACCATCAGCATGCAGTCCATAATACTTTCATGTTTGATAACTTCAATGCTTCATTCAATATGCAATATAACAAGGCATGTACAAGTACAACACTAAAAATGTCATACATATTTGGAAAGCCCAATGTACTGTTGAAATCAATTTCATACATATGTTTCCCAAGCCATTATAGACGCTTACATGTTTCTTATTAGTACTTGGAACAATAATGTTCAAATCATGTTTCACAAGTTGTCAATGATTATTTTGATTGGTTTATGCGATGTAACATCCATTACAGCATATGCAATCATGAAAGCAACGCAGCAATACACGTCACATGCTGAAACTATAATCTGAACTGTAGTCACCTATTTTTTGACTGTCGCAAGTTCCTTTTTTATTTAGACAAGTCGTACACTATGTATCTGGCCCAGTGGACCATATTCACTTCTTTCTCTGACTTCACATTGCAACCGTGGCCCGTACCAGGTTGCTATCTGTGTAGCTTCTCCAATGTTTTATGTTGCATCAGTGCTATTAGCATGCATGTATTTGGCAGCTTGGACATTATTATGAGCACAATATATCTAGTTAGTCGTTTTTTGCTTTCATTGCCAGCAGAACTAACTAGGTTCACTCTGTTATAGTTATGCCACTTGTGCTTGTTTTCTCATTAGTTGTGGTAAAATGTGATAATTATTTCTATTGTACTTTCCATTACATAGTGCTTATTATACACTATGAATTTGGTATATTAGTGCATTGAACAATTTTTCACTCATGGTGTTTTTTCTTATATGAATGCTGTGTCTTGAAACATCTGGGAGTAGGAAAAAAAGGATGCTCTTCAATTGTAAATTTGATCTTTTATAAAACTTCTCAGGTATCAAGCACAACTTCAGAAGAACCTCTTGTATCTGGCTGCAATTGCAGATGCTCAACCACAGACTGCTGTAAACCGTGCTCAGGTTAGCCATTTTCCAGACCTTGCTAAGTACATATCCTTTCCGCTGTGTACCCTAATGTTATTTCTGCAAACAGATGGCACCTCCTGGCGCATCCCCTGGGGCAGGAAATTACTTGTCACAGGTGCCTATGTTCCCCCCAAGGACACCTCTGACACCACAGCAGATGCAGGAGCAGCAACTCCAGCAGCAGCAGGCTCAGCTTCTAGGTTTCTCTGGTCAAATGGCTATGAGACCGGGCATGCTCAATGGCACGCCTCAGTCCCTGCAATTTCAACAAACTTATGCAGCTAACCCTCAGCCACCAGCGTCAGTAAGCAAGCAAGACGCCACTTCGGAACCTTCAGGCAGTGAGAGCCACAGGAGTAATGAAGGTGGAAGCGACTAGGCTGAGATGTCTGAAACCGTAGACGCTAGCCTTTTAGGTCGCAAACGGATGTGTACTACTGAACTACGAAGTCATTCCTGTGCCCTTCAATGATAAAGTGGCGGTGATCTTCATTTGGATGATGACTAGTTATTTTCGCATTTACCTACGTTTTCAGTGTGTAGAACAGATCTAGATTGTTGTAATATTTGTTTGCTAGTTTACTCAAACTGCGTTTATTTTTATGTGATACCCAGGAGCTAGATTCAGTGAGTATTATGGTAGGCTAAGTTTGATCTCTGAAAATGGTCCGAGTTCGCAAGTTACGGTGCCTGGCCTGAGCTTAAAGCTTTCATTGGAATTTATTTATTACGCATTCATCCTGTAGCATGTGAAATTTTATTTCCACACTCCAGTACTCCAATTGTCAAGTAAATATTGCACTACAGGCTTTTTTTTTTCCTTCACCTAGGAGATAGTACAGTCAAGTGCTTCATTCATAATATTGGAGAATGTTTAGTGTTTGGTTAAGCAATATGAATTCATCAGCATTTTTTTCTGTTTCCGTTTTTAAATGATTATAGGGTAGATGCTTGGACGGAGCCAAATCTGGGTATCCAATATTCCGATTTGGGGGATAGCTAAACATACGTACGTGATATAGTTACCTGTTGGAGTGTGTTTTTCTGCTCTAATACCTAAATTTGTATTTAGGTATTCCATTTAGCAATCTGTTGGAGTTGTTCTTATACATGTATTCTGTAGAAGAAAAGGTTGGCGCCGTGATGAACTGTGCATTAGAAGCTTCAGAGTCTTGACTCTCCGGAGTTCAGTATCATTGTGATAATTTCGAGCTGAAACACAAACACATACATGTGCAAGGCAAAAAAAATAAAATAAAATCAGCCAATAAATAGTAAAGGCCTTTTTGGAACACGGAATTCCTGTTTTTTATATTTTTTTTATGAATTGAACTGATTTTTGTGAAATTTTTTGTATGATTTCTGTGAAGTTCAAATGTTCCAAAAGGGCCCTAACAGGTTAGGAGTCTGAAATTTTGTTGAAGCTATTTTTATTTTCATTGCTATAACACAAGTTCATTGCATCTTAAATTTACGTGATAGTAAATGACAATATGCAGTAATTAATTATTTTTTAAAACATATTTCATTTACTTTTTTAAGTGTTTTATGTTCTCGAGGAGCATGCAGGGAGCTTTGGAGCACTTTTATGTTCTTTCTATCATTTATCAGGAGCAGCATGATACATGTAACTCATGTTTGTGCAGTATCCATTTTCTCTGTATTACTGCAGAGAGATACGGTTCATGTGAATGCATGCTAAGTTGTCTAGGAACTTATCCGTTCATTTTTGATCCAATGGTTGGGGGAGGTATCTAAATTACAGCTAGTAACTCCTCTACATTTTTGCCTCCACGGGAGAGGATTTTACATATTTTTTTTTTCTACATTGCTGCAAAAGGCTGTTTTTTAAGTCAAACCGTAAACTCATGATCACAAAGGCAACAAGGTTTATCGCTGCACCAGACTCCCCTTCCTTTCTCACATTATTCAATTTGTCATTTGAATTGGACTATAGGAACTAAAATGTTTTATACTTGTGAAGTTCATCAAATTGAACAACACAGTACAAACAAAGAAAAAGAACTTCTGGAATGCTATTTCCGGTAAACCATACTCGTCCATTCACGTCTCCAAAATGAGCCCCGGACTGAGTCGCCACGTGGCAAAACGATGGCTTTCGCCTTCCCCACACTCGGCGCATTCGCCCGCCAAACTCTCGCGCTCCAGCGATCGGCTTTCTGACCAGGACCCATCCTTGGGCTGCCATGGCTCGAACGCCGGGAGACGACGACGACGAGGAAGGCCCCCCGCCGGCCTACGTCGTGCAGCGCGGTCCCCGTCGCGACCCGCGTCACAAGGACCTTGGCATCTCCTGCATGCTCAATACCGAGGTGTCCGCGCTGATCGCTGTCATCCGGCGCCGGCCGGACCCCTACGCGTACCTCCCACCGTCGGTCGCCGCCGCCGAGGAGGCCACCTACGCGAGCCTCATTCAGTCGCTGAAAAGCCTCCGCGCGCAGCTGTTCCAGCCGCGGCACGGGGCGTGGCGCTGCTCCGACCCGTCCACGTACCTCGGGCCGTTCCTGGACGTCGTGCAGCGCGAGGAGGTGACGCCGGCGGCGATCGGCGTGGCGCTGTCGTCGGTGCTCAAGATCCTCCGCATCGACGTATTCGACGAGTGCTCTCCGGGAGCACGCGACGCCGTGCACGCCGTCCTGAATGCGCTCACCAACTGCCGCGTCGAGCGTATCGGCGACGCCGGGTCGGAGGAGGCGGTGCTGCTCCGCGTGCTCCAGGTGCTCGCCGCGCTCCTCCGCACCCGGGCGGCCCCGCTGCTGTCGGACAGCGCCGTGTGCACGGCCGTCAACACGTGCTTCCAGATCGTGCAGCACGCGGCCAGCAACCGCGGCAGCGAACTCCTCCAGCGCACGGCGCGCCACTGCATGCACGAGCTCCTGCAGGCCGTCTTCGCCCGCCTGCCGGAAATCCGTGACGACGCGGCTGGCGACGGTGGTGACTCGTCCGCTGGAGCCGCCGGGTTCGGCGCGCAGTGCATGGTCGACGTGTTCAATTTCTTCTGCTCCCTGCTGCTGAACGCGCCCGACATGGTCATGACCCCCGACGGCCAGGGTGGCGCCTTCACTTCCGAGGAGGACGTGATGCTCTTCTCCCTCGTGCTCGTCAACTCGGCCGTCGAGCTCGGCGGCGAGGCCATCGGCAAGCACCCCAAGCTCCTGCGCCTCATCCAGGACGACCTCTTCTACCACCTCATCCACTACGCCACCGAGTGCAGCCCGCTGGTGCTCTCCATGATCTGCAGCACGGCGCTCAACCTGTATCACTTCCTGCGCCGCTTCCTCAAGCTGCAGCTGGAGGCCTTCTTCGTGTTCGTGCTGTTGCGCGTCGGCGCCGGCACCGGCGGGCCGCAGCTGCAGGAAGTGGCCATCGAGGGCCTTATCAGCTTCTGCCGGCAGCCGACGTTCGTGGTGGAGATGTACGTGAACTACGACTGCGACCCGCTGCTGCGCAACGTGTACGAGGAGGTGGGCAAGCTTCTGTGCAAGGTGGCGTTCCCGACGGCAGCGTCGGGCCCGATGACGACGGTGCAGCTGCAGGCGTTCGAGGGCCTCGTTAACATGATCACCACCATCGCAGACAACGTCGAGATCGATGAGGCCCCCGCCACCTACGCCGTCGACGTGTCCGAGTACCGCCTCTTCTGGACAGAACGCTGGGACACTGTCGCCGGCGAGGACAATGGCGGCGCCGGCTGTCACCAGGAAACGTCGTGGGTCGATTTCGTCCGCAAGCGCAAGCTGCGGAAGAGGAAGGTGGCAATCGCCGCGAATCATTACAACCGCGACCACAAGAAGGGCGTGGAGTTCCTCAAGCTGTGCCACCTGGTGCCCACGCCGCCGGAGCCCCGGAGCATGGCCTACTTCCTCCGCTACTCGCCAGGGCTGGATAAGAACAAGATCGGCGAGTTCCTCGGCGACCCCGACGATTTCAATCTCAAGGTGCTCAAGGACTTCACCGAGACGTTTGACTTCACCGGCGCCATCCTCGACACAGCGCTGCGCACGTACCTCGAGACGTTCCGGCTGCCCGGCGAGTCACAGAAGATCCAGCGCGTGCTCGAGGCCTTCTCGGAGCGGTTCTTCGAGCAGCAGACAACGGGGGTGTTCGCCACCAAGGACGCCGCCTTCATCCTCTGCTACTCGCTCATCATGCTCAACACCGACCTGCACAACCCGCAGGTGAAGAAGAAGATGACGGAGGAGGACTTCATCCGGAACAACCGCGCAATCAACGACCGCAAGGACCTGCCGAGGGAGTACTTGTCAGAGCTATTCCACTCCATCTCCACCAACGCCATCACCGTGTTCAGTACCACTGCAGCGGCCGTGGAGATGACGCCCAGCCGGTGGGCGGATTTGGTGAAGAGGTCGCGAGCTATGGAGCCATTCACGGCATGCGACTTCAAGCACAAGCTCAGCAGAGAGGTGTTCATTGCCGTGTCAGGGCCGGCGGTGGCCACGCTCGCCGCCATCTTTGACTGCGCCGATGACGAGGAGACCTTGAACCAGTGCGTGGAGGGGCTGGTGTCCGTGGCGCGCATCGCGCGGTACGGGCTGGATGATGTGCTGGACGAGCTGCTCTGCTGCCTCTGCAAGTTCACCACGCTGCTCAACCCCTACGCAACCACGGAGGAGACGCTTTTCACCTTCAGCAGCGAGCTCAAGCCGCGCATGGCCACGCTCGCGCTCTTCACCATCGCCAACCGCTTCGGCGAGTCCGTGCGCGGCGCGTGGAGGAACGTCGTCGACTGCCTGCTCAAGCTCAAGCGGCTCAAGTTGCTGCCCCCGTCGGTAATCCACCACGACGGAGCCGGCGTGAGCAGTGGTCGGCCGCCGGGACACCGACCGAGGTCGTCATCGGCGCCGTCGGACACTGGCGTCATTTTCCCGCCGTCGCACCGCGGCGCCGGGACGAGCCGGCACGTTTCAGGCATGATCGGGCGGTTCTCACAGTTCCTGTCGCTCGACAGTGGCGGCGAGTCGCTGCTCGCCATGGGCAGCGAGTTCGAGAACAACCTCAAGATCATCCAGCAGTGCCAGGTCGGGAGCATCTTCACGGACAGCGCCAAGCTTCCCGACGAGGCGCTGCAGAGCCTGGGACGGGCGCTCATCTTTGCTGCCGGCGGCAAGGGCCAGAAGTTCAGCACGCCGGTTGAGGAGGAGGAGACCGTCGGTTTCTGCTGGGACCTCATGGTGGCGCTCGCGTCGGCGAACCTGGTGCGCTTCGCCACGTTCTGGCCGCCGCTCCACGAGTGCTTCAACGCCGTGGCGCAGCTACCGCTCTTCTCGCCGAGCCCCTTCGCCGAGAAGGCGATCGTGGCTCTGTTCCGGATCGCCGTGCGGCTGATCTCGGCACCGGCGCCGCAGCCCGGCCCGCCGCGCGTTCCCGAGGAGCTGGTGTTCAAGTCCATCAACCTGATGTGGAAGCTGGACAAGGAGGTCCTCGATACCTGCTGCGAGGGCATCTCCGAGTGCGTCGTAAATATTTTGACAGAGCACGCCGGCGGCGTGCACACGCCACTCGGGTGGAAGACGCTGCTGCACCTGCTCTCCATCACCGGGCGCCACCCGGAGACATTCGACCAGTCCGTGGCTGCGATGGTCAAGCTCATGAGCGACGGCGCGCACGTCTCGCGGTTCAACTACGCCGCCGTCATCGAGGCAGCCTTCGGATTCGCCGCGCTCAAAATCAGCCCACTGGAGATCAGCACCAGGATCCTCGAGCTCATGGCCGAGTCCGTCAACTGGCTCATCCAGTGGCACAAGTCTGGCTACTCCGACCCTGGGAACAGCGGCAGCTCTAGCTCATCGTCCTCCTCCTCCTCCTCGTCGTTCATGGAAGACCCCTCGCGAATGGGCAACCTGGCGGCGAGCATGTTCATCAGGCTGGCAGAGGCGCTGCGGAAGACGAGCCTGGTCCGGCGTGAGGAGATCCGCAACCAGGCCGTCGCCGAGCTCGGCCGCGCCTTCACCATCGCCGCCACAGGCGATCTTGACTTCGGCGCGGCCGGGTGCCTCGCTTGCTTCAACCTCGTTATCTTCGCCATGGTGGACGACCTGCACGAGAAGACGCTGGAGTACTCCCACCGCGAGGGGGCGGAGCGGGAGACGCGGAGCATGGAGGGCACGCTCGCCGCGGCGGCGGAGCTACTGGCCGACGTGTTCGTGCTGCTCCTGCCGACGCTGGCGCAGGCGCCAGGGTTCCGGACCTTCTGGCTCGGCGTGCTCCGGCGGATGGACACGTGCATGAAGTGCGACCTGGCGGGTGGCGGCGGCGCCGGGCTGATGCAGGAGCTCGTTCCGAGGATACTCAGGCGGATGATCATGGAGATGAAGGCGAAGGAGCTGCTGGTGCCACGGGACGGCGACGAGCTGTGGGAGATCACGCATATCCAGATCCAGTGGATCGCGCCAGCCGTCAAAGATGAGCTCTTCCCGGAGTAGTAGTAGGCTAGTAGCTTCTGCTCCATTCGCACCTTGGTTCTAGGTTTTATTTTGTTTTATGTGATTTGTTTATAGGCTTCAGAAACAGATTTAGATCCGCAACAATTTTTTAATAAAATGTTGATTATAATATAAGAAAAGAGAACTAGCCTCTCAAGCTTATCGATGATGTTTCATGGCTGCTAGTGTGATTTTGCATTTACTCCTGATGTTTTGCTGCATGCCTATTCAGCCGTCCTGTTTTTCTCTCCTATATCATACTCTCTCCCTTTCAATTTAATTGTTATTCTAGATCTCGGCAAATGAATTAGGATAAAGATGAAAATGTAAAATGTGTTAAAAACAAAAAAAAAAAAACAGAGATAAAAATGTATTAGAAATAGAAAAAAGTAAATTGCGAAGATGACAAGTAAATTAAAAAAACTCGAGGATGCTAGGTTGATGAATAATTTGAGGCAGACAGAGTAACACAAGGAACATATACTCCGTTCGTCCAATAAAAAGTCCATTTCCATGTTTGGTTGATTTTATTTTCTTGTTCTCTTTGACCAATTATTTATATAAATTTGAATAACATAAAAAATACTTCTTCTGATTTAAATATTGATAACAATATTAAGATCATGAATTTCAGGTAACTTCAGTCCCGACCCACTTGGAAAGCTCAGAAGTGAAGGATGACCCGTCAAACCGTGGACCCCATCGAAGCTTGTGACTAACTCAACCCTGCTAGGCTACGGTCCAGTAGATGTAATCCAACCATTCAAGGGTTGTAACCGCCTCAAGTACCTACCATCCAAAGGTCGGAACCACCTCGACCGCTCGATCCCTAGGTCGGATACCGCTTGTGGCAGACCAAAGAGGAGCGTCCAACAAGAGAACAAATTTCTAATACTGTTCAGCAGACATTGTCTACTAGATAGCAAAGAGAAAGCTGGATTTGTCCAACTCATGGTGGCCAAAGGGTAGAGACACGATGACATGATGCCTTAGAAGCTGTCAGCCAAAGCAGTTCAAAGATACTTATGGCCCCATCTGTTAGAGACCAACTGATAATGTACGCGTCAAACCTTGTAACCCTGCCTGACCTCTACATAAAATCATGCAGAGAGCCTTAGACAGAGATAGCAAGAGGCACGACTAACACACTAAAAATTCTTAAGATTCTTGCTCGAGTAGGAATAGTGCTCTTGTAACTAACATTCTCAAATAGCCCCTTGAAGCCAATATATCCCATCTCCATTGGACGTATAAGGTATTATACCTAACCGGCAACTCAAATCAGGATATATCACTGACAAAAAGAACACATGAATCCTCCTATACTTTGACCTCTCGTCTTATTAAAAAATTATTCTAACATTAACTTTGACAACTCATGTTATTAAAAAAATTATTTAAATATGCAAAATTATTACTTGTGTTTTTAATACAACTAATAATAAAGCAAATTAGTACTCGTGATTGACCAGGGCGCATGTGAGAGGATCCGATTGAGCCCTGATGCCGAAAGATACGAGTGTCATGCCGACCACGTTGAAGAACCACTGCGTACAGTGGACACACATAATATAGGAGTAATTAGCAACAAAGTACTGATCAATCAATAAATGCTAATGTTATCTAGAAAACCACATCATATGTTTAGAATTCCTTACGTGCCACTAGAAAAACTCTAAATTCATTCTCAGTCACTAGAAAAATGATTTTTTTCCTTTTATGCCTAGATTTTCATTCCCCTACATGTCACTCCCAGTAGATTTTCTTTTATCTTTTAAGAACATTTTTATTCTTCTTCAGTATAGCTCAATAAAAGTCAACTTCTATTACTTCAATATCCATAGCAATTTTTATGGTGATTGAACATATAGTCATAAATAATTTTTGTTATTAGCTCCACAGCAAATTCAACACATATTATAAATTAAAAATTTTACATGGATTTAATGTATATGAAAATCAGCATATGTATGTCCATATGTTAAAAATTAACACAGTTTTGCATGTAAATAAATCCATAAAAAATATTTTGTTGATCATCTCACTCCAATACACATACGTAGACAAAATTACACAATTGTAATCAGTGCCTTTAAGTAGCACAAATGTGGAGCCCCGCATGAGCATAAAAAATCCCTAATGTTTTGTTGGTAGCGCTGTGTGTGATATAACAGATAAAAAAATCTTTGAGTTACTCACTTAACTTGTGTTTGAAAAATGTTTATTCTTAACAACACTTATTCAAGATAATCTATCTTAATATATCATGTCCATTTTATCAATTCTTACACACTAAAAATACAAAAATATTACAGTATAAAAGTTTTTTATGATTTATTTTTTATATAAAAATTATTTTATAAAATATATACATAAAGTTAATGTTTATTTTTATTTTTATAGTTATGGTTTTTAGCTAGTTTTCGTGGAACATATTAAATATGTATTAAGTACACCTTAACTATCATGTTAACATACTGTTACATTGATGTTGAAGATGTAGGATTTTAAAAAGTGTGCTAAATATCTAGTTTCATGTGACTGATTAAAATAAGTATAACCGTTAACCAGTTCAACAACCAATGTTCACATGACCACTATTTTTTCCTCCACCCAGCCACTCATCTCAAATGTCAATTGATTGTATTGTATTTAGCCCTACTCACTTCTCTCGGTGGTCTGAACATGATGTTATCGGGTATAATTTATACTAGGAGGTTATATACTCAAAGCTCTGAATCAATCTAGAATGAATCACGTATGAGAAGAACTTGTCAAGTTTTATCCACCACAATTTTCCCTATCAAGCAACAACGTCATTGGAATTCCATTCATAAAAATTTCATTTACGTCAGGACGGGGTAGGCCCTTTTTGGTCTATGCAGCAGCACCGGAGTAAAAGGAGAACAATTTAGTGTCGCTGACACTATGGTTGAAGTGGAGCTCAGCAATAATTAATTTTCTCTTAGATATACAGAATATAGTCCACATTTGAAAAACATGAACATAATATGGGAAATGCTAATGTATAATGGTAGAGGAGGTGCAAGGTTAATATGTCACGTCGGAGAAACTTATCTAGCAATGATTTTTGTAGTGTATAGTAACACAAATTTTTTTTCTGCCTGTTGTACACGGTCCAACTAGCAAACATGTTAACCAATATTTATTCTCTTCCTATTATAAATTATGATTAAGAACAATATTTTATTCATTACATTCGGTACAAATTCTATAATCAGTAAAGAACACACTTTATTTAAAAGATATGCACTTATCTTACCATGGTTAAGATAGGCATAACAAAGTCCTGTACACCGTAAACGTACCCATGATAATCATAATAGAAATTACATTGATGCCCTAGGCCCATGATAACAAAGATACATGGCTCACGCACTACTTGTGCACTCAGGAAACTGCTAACCACGAAACCTACCTTTTAAGCAAGTCAGTCTGCTATGACTGAGAAAAGTGTTGGTAGCATTTTTTGTACTTAGAAATGGTAGCACTGTTTAGTTTCACACTTTGTCTAACAATAGGAAAATATTTATACAGTTAAAAATCAACTTTATAAAGTGAGAAAATAACCCAAACTGACAAAAATCAACAAACCAACAAATGTGATAGCGCCATGTGACAACAAGTCAACATTCGGAGATAGAAAGCATATTCTGAAGGATCTACAGAGGAATCCTGACCCATCAAGAGAGCCCAGCAGAAGACTTAACCCAAGAGGATGTTAGCTTCATGACCATTGAAGCCCCTCAAAGGTATGAATGTTTGTTAGCTTCATGACCTTTGAAGTCGCTTAAAAAGTATGAATTGATTTTGATGATCGAATAAACACCATAGATAACGGTTGTGATTGTAGGTTCCACCCCGCTAATTTTACATCAACATAGTGGGCTTCCTCGATGGATCACAAGGATAATCTTTAGAAGATGAGTTTCTGAGCGTTCAAGGACCAAAGCTAAAGACTAGTTAGAGAGTCTATAGGAACGTCGGTATTTAAAGGGGTAAAGTCATTTGTCTCTCGTCATATAAGTGTTAGAGGGTGTGAATACTCTTTAGATCCTCAAAAAGTGCTAGAGATGGCAGAGGAAGCAAAGTCGAAGACCGAAAATCAAGTTCAGTCAAATAAGCAGTCATCGGACAGTTCGGTGAGCCAGAATTTCGGAGTCCAGAGAGAGGTGCACTCTGGAGTTGCTGCAGAAAAGACACCGGACAGTCCGGTGTGACAGTCACTGGACAGTCTGGTGAGGTTGAAGCCGAAGTCAAAAGAAGATGTCTCTAGGAGTCTAAAAGTGAAAGTCACTGGACAATCCGATGAAAGTATGCACTGGACAGTCCAGTGTCATATAGAATAGATTCCAGAGAGAGTGTTTCCCTGGCCTAGAGAAGAAAAGGGTCACCGGACAGTCCGGTGGCGCAGTCATCAGACAGTCCGGTGATTGCATAAAGCAGTTAGCTTTATGACATCACATCTCAATGGTTGTTTCTGGGCTTGTAGCCTATTTAAACAGTGGAGAGAGGCATTTTGCCGTGTACCTGAGGTCTGAAGTGCTTGAGGAAACTTGTGAAAAGCTAAGAGACACCACCAAAAGAGCATATAGCAAAATTGGATTTTTGGTGCTAGTAGGAGAGTGATAGGGAGCATTCATACACTTCTAGAGCTTGTAGGGCTTGAGAGAAGTGATCTTTGCCTATTACTCTTGGTGTGGGCAGTCTAGATCGGCTAGGAGTCGGTGATTGAGCTTTCGAGAAGATTATAAAAGTCATCATCAAGTTTGTACACGGTTTCGGGTCCCCCACTCAAAAGGGGCACCAAGAGGGAGAGTCTGAGCTTTGGAGGCTTGCTCTAACATTTGGGTATTGTGTGCGACAGGCAGGCCACCGGTGACTTCGCTTTGGATGTGAAGCGTATCCTTGTGAGCATCGTTCTGGGAACGACGGGAGGAACCAAGATTCCAACGGGAGTGATTCAATGAGGATTAGAGGAAGGCGTCTACCTTCTGAGACCTTGAGAAAAAAATCACTAAGTATTTTTTATCTCACTCTCTTTACTTACCGTTTGAGTAGTGTGATGGGTTGTTCTTTGATTCCTCTTAGTGGTTATCGTGCTAGTGTTTACTTGTTGTTCTTTTCTTATTACTAGCATTGTGCTATAAGTACACTGATTCAACCCACACTTCTATGTGTCCTTATACTTACAAGTGGTATCAGAGCCAAGTGTTTATTTTTAAGCTTCACCACCTTGAGTAAGGATACCGAACAGAATGAAGACTCCACCTATATTCGATGAGGACGATTACTCTTATTGAAAGGCTCGAATGCAAGTCTATCTTGAGTCAATCGACGAGAAAGCATAGCATGTGACTAAGAATGCTACAAATGAGAATGAGAGACTTGATTCCATTTTCATTAAATTCAATGCAAAGACCAAGAATGCCATGTTTGGATGCATATAAAAAAATATCTTTTCTATGATCAATGCATCATCTACCGCACATAATGTTTGGGTGCAATTGCAAAATATACATGAGGGCTCCTCCGAGACTAAGGAAGAGCGTTATTATGTTCTCAAAAACAAAATTCCATCACTATGCTACCACATGAAAAAGCTAATAAAGTTTATTCTTGCTTGCATGTAGTGGTGGAGGAGATCAACGCCTTAGGCCTCAAGAACAAGATTGATGATATTGAGATCATGAGAAAGCTCCTGAGGATGTTACCGCCAAGCTACAACTTCATCGTCACGTATCTCATTCAAACCATCTTGGCTACTCTATTTATGTTATGCTCGGTAAGCTCGTGGCCTATGAGAGATATATGTTGGGCACCTCCATCTACACTCAATTGCTCAAAAATCTTGCCTTTCAAGTTGAAGAATCTTCCAACGGCAAGAATAACAAGAAGAAGGTGGAGAAAGATGAGGATGAGGAAAGTGACAATGTGGACCTTGCGCTCCTGATGAAGAAGCTATTTCGCAAAAAAAGACCCTCATCTTCCAAGAGGAACTCCGAGTGCTTCAATTGTGGCAAGAAAGACCATTTTGCACAGGAGTGTCCCAGGCCCAAGAAGGAGAGTAAGAAGGAAGCTACAAGTGAGAGTGAAGACGAAGAACGCATGCCCAAGAGAAAATTCAAAAAGAAGTTCCGCGTTAAAGAGAAGAGCAAGAACAATAACAAGAAGGATTTCCCTCACAAAGCTTACATTGTTGTTGAGTAGCTCATCGATGATGATGATTCGGACTCTTCATCTTCTAGTAAAGAAGAGCTCGCGGGTATTGATATGACAAGCTCCACCAATGAGCTACCACCACCTCCACTTTGCTTAATGGCCCGAAGTTGTGAGGGCTATGTGAATGAAGATGATGATCTTGATGAATAAGAGGAGGACTATGACGATGAAGATGATGGATCAAGCTACAATGATCTAGTGCTCTTCCTTGAGAAGGCCAACAAAAACATCATCAAGAAGACCAAAAAGATCGAGGTGGTGACCAAGGAGCATGAAGTAGCAGTATTTTGAGTTCGAGAGCTTAAGGGGGAGCTAAATGCTCTAAAGTCTTCTTATGATGTTCTATGTGAGTCTTATGAGGCTCTCAAAGAGAATCACGTAGAGCTATGTGAGAAGCATGAGGCATTGGTGCGCACCCATAAAGCTCTTGATCATGACTCTCTCTTAAATTCTCCTAAGCATTTAAATTAAGCTTCTACTTCTTGTGATCTAACCATCTCCAAAAAGAGTACTACTCTTGAGCCATCTATTTTGAAGGAATACATGAAGCTCAAGTAGGAGAGAGGCCGTGATGAATGCATTTGAGTGGCTCACTAGAGGAAGGCAAATTTAAAAGAAAATTCTAAGCAAAAAACTCATCAACAACCACAATCACAAAGGCTTAGGATCATATCCTTTCTCTATCAACATCATTCGCAACAAAGAAGAGATCCTCGAATGGAGAGTCCCGCTCATAGCGAAGGACTGTTATTGTGAGAAGTGTTGCCTTGATGGTCACCACTTCAAGGATTGTATCAAGGTGAGCGTGTCTAAAATTATGTCTAACGCTAACTTTTTTCATGAGAATGTGCACTACAAACGTTTTAGGGATAAAAATGGAAAAGTAAAAGCCGAGCCGCTCGGATCGCCAAATAACAAAAGGACAATCAAGAAGATATGGGTCGCCAAGGAGATCGTGGACCGAGAGAGGAAGCCTAAACTTTCTTGAATTTTCAAGAAGTGAAGGGGCCTAGGTGGTGGACCGTGAAGCGAATTGAAGATTCTTGAAGTCCACCACATGTTGATCGAGCTGCAACGCCAATCTACTTTTCAAAGAGGTTTATTCTTGTACATAGAAGAGTAGGTTTGTTTTCTTGTTTTGCATGATAGTTAGGACTCCTCTGTGGACTAGATGTTTGAACTATCATGCATCATGTGTAAAAAGATAAAAGAAAAGAACAAAAAATTAGATCAGTGCTTAACCACCTTGAGATATCCACATGCATGGGGGAAGAGCTTGAGAAGGTGGTTTGGCTATCTCAAGGCAAAGCGGCGGGCATATGGTGAATAAGCTTGAGATGGGTCAAACTTAGCACCAGATATGTTTTTTATGCAATGTCTTTAATTTGCTTGCATCTACATGACATGCTTTAAATTTCTTGCATTAGCTAGCTTGTTTGCATGTATTGCAAATAAAAACCACAGAGGAGACGTGTTACTCTATAAAGAAAGTGATTACATTGACCATATGGATTCACATACTCCACAAAGAGTAACCAAAGCAATTGTTGAGCTTCAAGCCATTGAACCCTGTGCTTAATGGTCTCTAATATCCATTTATGTGGATCGTGAACAAGGGTTCATACATTTTCTTTTTGGAGCCTTTTTCTCGCTCTGGTTTTTATCGCTCGATCTTAATTGCGATTTGCAAAAATGCTAAACTCTTCGGGAGTTATCTATTTGTAAAGCAGTGTTTGAGAGTTCCCTTTCTAGACAAATGTGGTGTTCATTTGGTTCTTTGGTGAGGACACTTGAAGTCTAGAAAGAACTCGTCGGTTCTGCAATTCCATGAGGTTATCGGACAGTCCGACGTCTTCACTGGACAGTCCGATGATTGTATTTTGAACTGAGTGACTTGCAGAATCGGACAGTCACTAGACATTCTGTTGGTTTACGGACAGTCTGGTGATTAGAAGATGAAGCGGTTGCTTCTCTGGAGATTAAAATTCTCTAGACACCGGACAGTCTGAACTTTTATAGTCACCGGACATATTTTGAGGACCGAACTTTCGGTGATCATTTCGATTGGCGAATCTCCGCCATCCGTTTTAATTCCTTTTGATCTTGACCGTTGATTTTATTTTAACTATCCTCGCCGTCGTCGCCCGCCCTTGCGCCACCACCTCAGGCCGCCGCTGTGCCACTGCACCAAAAGCCGCCGACCGCCACCGCGCACCTCCGCTCTGCTTCGCCTCGCACGCGGTTCTGCCCTAGCTCGCCCTAGCGCTGCCGTCATCCAGAATTCGCGCTGCCTTCCTCACTGCACGTCGCGCCGCCGCTTGCTGCCTCACTGCCTAGCTTCCTCTCTAGTGTGCGTCGCCTAGCTTGCAAGCACGCCCTTGATCGTCACTCTTGGTCCAAGTTTCTCTCCTGCTAAAGCCCTCGTAGGGTTTTTGAGTTTGAGACATTTGGACGTCCTTCGGCGTGACATTCGGCGGTTTTCGGCTCTTCTCCTCCAGGATATTGTATTCTACCATTTCCTTTTCATCAAAAATGTCCCGCATGTCTTGTTTGTTAATTAATTATGGAAATTGGTATAGTTGCATAAAGGTCTCACCTTTTATTGCCAATTGATGTGATTAATTGACAATTCTTGTACTTAGTGCCATATTGAGATCGTCTATTCCATATTTTAGTATCGCATTGATTCTTCTGTTGCTAGTGTCACAATTTGGATGCATTGCTATAATATGAATTGTGGCATTAGTCTATCGATATCACAGTTGTGCTTATTTGCTTTATTTGATCGGTGATATATTCTTGATTTCATCGCTAGGATTTCATTATGAGTCGCTCACCTTTTGTGCTTACAACCTATATTTTATTTCAATGTGGTGCAGTGACAGTTGGTCAGTGAGACAGGACAGAGGACAGATGCAGGTTTCAGAGGTTTCAGTGTCAGTCCAGAAGTTCTTGGACGGGTTAAGAGCCAAGCTCTTAATTCTATCTTGAGGAGACAATTGGTCAGTTGAGCTTCAGTGTTAGTTGATCTTGAGTCAGTTGTTAGAATGGGTAGATAGGGATCCTCTGCTGATGAGAAGGGGAAGGGCAAGGCAGTTGAGATGAAGAAGAAGAAGAAGAAGCAGTGGACAGGTGACCCCGAGTGGGATCGAGCACTTGTAGCGGCGAATGTGGATGTATCTCCACACAGGAGGTCAGGAGCTTTGAGGATTGGTGGAGCTGAGTCTCAGGGGGAGTTGAGGAGGTCGACCCGACAGAAGGTGACGACCACCCCTTTGGTGGCAAAGGTGCAGCCGTGAAGAGCTCCTGCCAGTAGACAGTCGAGAACCATAGAGGGAGAGGCAGCCTAGACGAGTTCACAGCCGAGGTCACAGAGGTGCCCTCATTACAGGTCTGGGGTCTACAAGGTATGCACATCTAGGGTCGAGAGAGCTCGTTGGGCCATGGCCAGAGTTGCAGAGGTCGAGGTAGATCTGTTAAAGCTGAAGGGCCTGGCCATTAAGGCCAAGAGGAGAGTGGACCTCACTGTCTGGGTCTCTGCTGGTGGACACGTTGATGCATGGCAGTTCTAGATAGTTCTATAGCAAAAGATATTCGAGGCCTACAGGAGGCTGCTTGCCACTAAGGGCAAGAGCTCAGTCTTTGCAGCACACTGTCACTGTTTTTTAGAGGCACTGAGCAGAGGAGCTGGAGTTGACATGGAGAGCCACATTGCATATCTTTCAGGATTGTCAGAGTTGGTCACGCAACAGCTGAGATTTAGTGAGGAGATTGTGTTTGAATTCCACACCTCATTGTGGATCTTCCTCGGCCGTTCTTACTTCTGGTTCATGTATCGAGGAGGGCCACATAGGTTTGAGAGGACTGATGTCTTGTGTACTTTGTAGTTCATATCATCAGAGACTCGAATTCACACACTGGCCCATCCGGACCTCTCACCACCGTTCAGACCCTTTCGAGGGAGGAGCCCAGTGACGACAGGATGAGTGTTGCTTTCCCGCCACCTCATGGGAAGCACTACTCGAGGCACCCTCTACGGTTGACACACGAGGCTTGTGTATTGAGAGGGATGCTCGAGAAATCAATATCACCACAGGCTGGCTACAGAGAGCGGGTGATCATATTGCATCAGTGACTACTGTGTTTTCTATTGAGGCATGAGGATTTTGACTTGACTGATCTGTTACTTGTTCAGATGGAGGATGTCATATACGAGGGGATAGGAGCACATTAGTTACCTTTTGCCCCGTATATTTGTCTGATGCTGAGGAGAGCAGGTGTTATGACTGAGGAGTATGCAGCACTGTCAGAGATTACCATCTCCTTCAGTTCAAGAAAGCCATCCGACTACAGGGTTCTTCGAGTGTCTGCTTCTCAGAGCACCTCTGGAGGCGAGTAGACCACAACCCCTGAGGAGGTTGAGACTGAGGCACCGGAGAGAGCACAGCCAGGGGCTGAGAGCACTGAGGGTCCAGGTCAGTCCGAGACTCCGACCTCTCGTACCACACTAGACCCTGTGTTATCTACCAGGTTGGATGCTATTCAGGCAGAGCAGAGGAGATAAAGAGAGGAGCAAGATGAGCTGATACACCGAGAGAGGGCTGAGTTTGAGGAGAGGATTCAACTCGAGTACCTCTAGATTGAGTAGAGGCTCTAAATGGAGAGAGCTCGCAAAAGAGAGGAGACGGTAGGACAGTGAGTTACATGAGAGGTTTCAGCACACTCAGTTGGAGATGGCAGCGGCTATATCTTACATGTCTGTCAGATTTGAAGCTATCGCATCTTATCTCCAGGGGATCGGTATGCCACCACTACCTCCGTTTCCGACGACTATGCTACCGGGTCCCCTGCCTTCACAGCTCCAGCCCACAGCACCTCAACCTCTGTATTCTTCAAGTGTAAACATTCGCCGTTGAGCTATAGAGCCAGTAGCAGCAGCCCACATTTACTATACTACTTGTATCAGCTGAGTCTAGAGTTTCAGTGGCGACATTAGAGACAGGGACATCAGTTGGTAGTTTTTCTCTTGCTCCGAGGGTTCTATCATTTGAGGCTATCACTGTTGAGTCAGTTTTGACAGAGCCACCACGAGAGGCTTCAGAGACAGATCCCGCAGCCACCACAGTTCTATCATTTGAGGCTACCACTGTTGAGTCAGTTTTGACAGAGCCACCACGAGAGGCTTCAGAGACAGATCCCGCAGCCACCACAGTCGAGCAGCCCAGTACGTCAGATGCAACTATCTTGGTGGAGGCCGAATATTTAGTAGAGGAGGCAGCTCAGGCCATTGCCAGATCTGCTAGCTTCAGCTGATGGCAAGGAGCCTTCCCCGACATCTTCCTCCGGTTTGAATGCATTTGATGATGTTGAGCAGCTAGGAGGAGATGAGTCAGTAGCAACAGCTCAGCCAGCAGAGAAGCAGCCACCGACCATCACTGTACCCAGCTCTTCAACCGCTCAGGAATAGATTTTTTTGTAGAAGTTTGGGTGAGAGACAAGAGGTGTAGCACTTTTTGAGTGGCTAGCTGTCTAAAGGGAGGCCGTTGATGGCTAGATAGGGCTCTGGATTTCTTTTTTGGTGGTTTTCATTGGCTCTTTGTGTTATTTTGATGAGCTTGTGTTTCATTCAACTCTTTTAGCTAATTGGAATACACTTGGTTTTTGACTAACCTCGTAGATTCTATTATGTACGGCCCCTTGCGCTGTGATTGTTTTGCCGGTTTCTTCGTGCATGTGCACTCCCGATCTCTATTTATCGTGCACTAACCTTTGTCTATCCAGCGTTCTCCCCCTCTATATGCTTCCTCGATGGCATCTTTTTGGATGATTAGATGACAAAGGGGGAGAGAGAGCTACCAAACAGAGGGAGAACAGCGGAGAGTGTTGTTTCCAACCTATGACAAAGCAGGGAAAGTTTTGCAAAATTTTTCTGAGGAGTCATCAAGTTAGGGGGTAAGTGTTCTTTCGAGATGCATTTTATTCTCTATCTTATTTCATCTCGTTTGAGCTTGTTTGTAAGTACTATAGTTGTCATCAATCACCAAAAAAGGGAAGATTGTTTGCTTTATGACCTTTAAAGTCCCCTAAAAAGTATGAATTGATTTTAGTGATTGAATGAACACCATAGGTAACTGTTGTGATTGTAGGTTCCATCCCGCTAATTCTACATTAACATGATGGACTTCCTCGGTGTATGACAAGGACCATCTGTAACACTTCGTGTTTTGACGTAAAAGAGCCAAGCTGTTCAAGTTCGAAATCACGGGATCCGAGCTTAATTAAGTAAAACCCTTTCCAGCAAAATTCATGGTTCAAATAAATAATTCAAATTTTAAAATGCACATTCGAACTTTTTAATGAAATGTTGTGAAACAAAATTTTCACTTGAAATTTCTTACAACAACTTGAATTTTAGAAGTTTTCGTAAAATTTTTATTGAGGTTAGATGTCCCAAATAAATTATTTTACTCTAAAAGATGACCTGTTTCCCAAATTTAATAAAATTTTATTTATTTTGATTTTGAATGTGACCCCAAAATAAAAGTTATTTCTTTTAAAAAGTTCTAACTCCATGTAAAGTTTCAGAATTTTTAGAGCTCAGGAAGTATAGATTTCGGAGCCAAACAGTGAGCAATGCAGAAAATCGGCAAAATTCAGAAATTGGAAAATCTCACGGGTCCCACTTGTCAGCCTCTCGCCCGGCCTTCCCCAACCTCCAGCGGACAGCGCGCCCGTGCAGGTGTTCGACTCCTCCCGGCTCCTCGCCTGCATGCGCTTCACGGAGCTAAGGACGTGTCCATCGCCCGTGTCCATCGCGCGGACACGACATCGCCCCCGTGTCCAAAGACCCCGGCACCCCTCTCATTACTCCTCTCTCTCGCACGCGTTCACTGGCGCACATCACCTCCGCCCTTCAGATGCCGCAGCGGAGCCACCTCCTCGAGCCAACCCCCCCCCCCCCCCCCCCCCCCCCCCCCCCCCCCCCCCCCCCCCCCCCCCCCCCCCCCCCCCCCCCCCCCCCCCCCCCCCCCCCCCCCCCCCCCCCCCCCCCCCCCCCCCCCCCCCCCCCCCCCCCCCCCCCCCCCCCCCCCGGCTCTCCTCCTTCCTGCAACAGCAGCGCTAGAGCACTCGCGAGCTCCCCATGCCCTTGCCTCCTCCTTCCTTGACTTGAGCTCGCCGGATTTCAACTTTTCCATTCCTCTCAGAACACGGTGCCGCCGAATTCTTCCGGCCAAATCCGGCCAGGACTGGTGACAATCCTTCAATTCCCGCCTGGAGATTTTAGCTCAAACCCCAAAGCTTCGGTTGGGCCCTCATTTGGATTGATTTCTTTGTGATTGGTGCAGGGATTTCAATGTTACTCATCGCCGGCCGCTTGTAGCCGTTGACCTCCACGCCGTCGAGCATCTTCGCGTCTCCTTCGTCAACAAATTCCTCCGTGCCAGCCTTCTTCTCTCCGCGGTGAAGCTCTAGGTGCAAGCCTCTCGGGTTTTGGTTCACCATCGCGCCCCTCTGACCACGCCGAACTTCGTTTCTGGCTGCCTCTTGCCGCTGACCCGACTCCGGTGAGACCCCCGGCCCATCTACCCCTCCCCTAGTTTCCCCTCAGCGTGCAGGTTATTTTGGCGCTCCCTCCATCGAGCTTGGTAGTCGGATCCACCCTCCGACGAGGGCGCCGCTGCGTCGGCGAGCTCTAGCGCCATGGCCGCCGCTGGCCAAGCGTGCCCCGCGC
>BCLH01001646.1:6151-50509 GCA_001602315.1 Zoysia pacifica | reverse complement strand
CCAGGGCCGCAAGCCCCCTCGTGTGGCCCCTATTGGGCTGGGTCCGGTGCGGCCAGCACCACTTGGGCCATTGTGGCCTGGCCCACGATGGCTGAAATTTTTTTATTTGTGAAATGATTTATTTAAGTAATAAGAAAATGGTTTAATCTTCTAAAATCCGTAGAAACTTCATTATTGCTCATAAAAATGTGAAATAAATTTTGTTAGGATCCTCTCAACTAGAACAATATTCTGAAGCTAACTACTTTTCATTTTATGCATAAAATTAATTTACATAATTCAGATTACACAATAAGTCATTAATGCATTATAATTATTTCTTGGCATGATAAAATCTTAAAAAATTTACTTTTATGTTTAATCTGTCAAAATTTTTGTTTTGGAAAACTTTAATAATTTATTTCAATAAAATAATTTTTATAAATGATTTATTACTTTTAAATGGTATTTAAATCATTATAAATCCTTTTGATTCCAATAAATCATGAAAATTTCTCAAAAATTTGTTTCTAACCTTTTCTGATTTTATGTATAACTCAAATTATATTTTATGTTTTTAAAAACCATTTTAAGAAGTTTTGCAACTAAATTTGTGTCTTTTAAAAATAAAAAGCTGTCATAGCATGTGATTTTATTTTAAGTTAAACACCATTATAATTCTTTTCCTTGCATATTTTTCATGTTAGGACCCAACCCATCCGAAGTGGAGCATGGAGGTGTTCCTTTGGTAAAGAAAGCTAACTGTGAGCAAGCCCAGGCCAGCTCCGGTGCATTAATCCCTTTTTAAGTTCTTATTTTATCACTATGTATTGTATGGTTAATGTACTGTGCATTAAGTTGCAGGAGTTGTTTGGAACCCTAAAATGAATGATAGTGCTACTTACCCTACTAAGTGTATATTGGTATAGGTAACTCGATGTAGAGCTAGGCTATGAGTTCTAATAAACGGTAGAAGTCGAATGAATGAGAAACCTCACTCGCGAGCTATAGGTTTGATTTTATCTCACACTTGAATAAACCTGAGACCGGACGGGGATAGAGTATAAGAGGGTTTGAGAAGGCTGGGCCTTCACGGTGGTAGCCCCGTCTGTGTCGGTTAAAGACCGATTCGAGTGTGACTCAGTTGAGCAAGTTTGAACGTACCGAATACATACTGGAGACATGGGACCCAGGAAACTGATGTAGCGAAACGCTGTAGTGGTTGGATGACCCCCACCTCTCTTTTGGTGGTGGCGGAGGAGAGCCTTGTGTCTAACCATGGATATGTCCTACGTGGTGATCGCATGGAGGACCCTGTGCTCGGGAGAGGTGCGTCTGTTCAGACTGGCCCTATGGGTTGAGCGAAAAGTGGCCACGTGCGGCTTCTGGAAAGCACGTACGTATCGTGTACTTCAGATTTTTCTCAGCTGGTGTAAATCGATTAGAACCGCTGCCCCTCAGAGTAACGATAATAATGTATTCTCTCAGTTCCATCAATACACTTCTGCTCACATCTCTTTCACTTTTCACTGCACATTCTCTCCTCCAAATGCACATCTTTCTTATTTCAAATGACAATTAATTGGGAACAGAGGAAGTACGTAAACCTAATCAAGAATATGAATTGTTTGCTTAGTTCATAGTCAATTGCTTGGTAACTATGCTTGATATAGTTATAGAACAAAATAAATTTACCTTCCATGAACCTAATCTACCGTAGAAACTTTAATATAAGGATTCACTATATTAGCACTGGTTTTGCAAATGGCCATTCCTTGTGAGTCAACCTCATCATATTTTTGAAGTCGACGGTAGTTGGCCACGTTGATGGGTAAGACTTGCTGAGCATTTGAATACTCAGGGCTTCGCTCTCTGTGGTTTTGTATGTAGGTGGTTTCTCTCTCCCTTCTCTGGACCAACTGGCAGAAGCAACCTTGAGGGTAGCTATGTCCGTTGGAAGACTTGTTCGCCGCGCTGTTGTTTGTGTGTTGCTAGAGGATGCATCGTATGGGCTCGATAGCATCTTATGCATAGTCTTTAGGAGACCCTAATTTAGGTTATCGCTTCTGCGTTGTCACAAATCTTGGTTTTATTTTATTGTGCTTGAGTTGTACTGTTAGTCCTCGCTTCGCCGAGTGACACCCGATAAGATCCTGTGGTCGATGGATCGTCTTTTCTGTGAGGCGGTCTGTCACACAATCCCTAGAAGAGGAGTTTCCTGATGTCAGAGGACTAAGGCTAAGGACTAGCTATAGAGTCCATAGGAACGCCGATACTATTAAGGGGGGTAAACTCATTTGTCTCCTGTCATACAAGTATTAGAGGGTGTAAATGCTCCTTAGATCCTCAGAGAGCACTAGATATGGCAGAGGAAGCAAAGTCGAAGATCGAAGATCAAGTTTAGTCGAAGAAGCAGTCACCGGACAGTCCGGCGAGCCAGGATTTTGGAGTCCAAAAAGGTGCTCTCTGGAATTGCTGCGGAGAAGACATCGGATAGTCTGGTGTGACAGTCATCGGACAGTTCGGTGTGACAGTCCCCAGACAGCCCGGTGAGGTTGAAGCCAAAGTCCAGAGAAAATGTCTCTGGGAGTCCAAAAGTGAAAGTCACCGGACAGTCTGGTGAAAGAATGCACTGGATAGTCTGGTGTCCTATGAAATAGATTTCAGATAGGGTGTTTCCCTGGCCCAAAGGAGAAAAGAGTCACTAGACAGTTCGGTGGTCCCGTCACCGGACAGTCTGATGATTGCATAAAGCAGTCAGCTTTATGACATCACGTCCTAACAGTTGTTTCTAGGCTTGGAGCCTATTTAAACCATTGAGAGGGACGTCTTGCCGTGTGCTTGAGGAAACTTGTGAGAGGCCAAGGGACATCATCAAAAGAGCACAAAGCAAGATTGGAGATCTTTGGTACTAGTAAGAAAGCGATAGGGAGCATTCATACTCTTTTAGAGCTTGTAAGGCTTGAGAGGTGTGATCTTTGCTTATTACTCTTGACATAGACAGCCTAGACCGGCTAGGAGTCGATAATCGAGCTTACAAGGAGATTGTGGAAGTCGTCATCAAGTTTGTATGAGGTTCCGGATCCCCCACTCGAAAGGTACACCAAGAGAAAGCGCTCGAGCCTTGAAGGCATGCTCTAGCACTTGGGTATTGTGTGCGACAGCCGGGCCGCCGGTGACTTCACTCCGAGAGTGAAGCGTACCCTTGTGAGCATCGTTTTGAAATGACATGAGGAACCAAGACTCCGACGGAAGTGGTTCAATGAGGATTAGGGGAAGACGCCTACCTTTCAAGACATCGGGAAAAATCACTGAGTATTTTCTATCTCACTTTCTTTACTTACCGTTTGAGTAGTGTGATAGGTTGTTCTTTGATTCCTCTTGATGGCTATCGTGCTAGTGCTTGCTTGTTGTTCTTTTCTTATTACTAGCATTGTTAGGGGTCTTGGTCTACTAGAATTGCATATGTTTGCTTCTATTGCGATCGAGTCTTATAGTTTAAGTTTGTAGCGAAATTAGTTCTATAAGTCCACCGATTCAACCCCTTTCTCCGTGTCCTTCATCTTTACAATGGTTTTGGTGGCTGTATGAGAATCATGAACTAACTCGTTGAATGTATGTTCTTCAACATTATTCTTCACCTCTTCGAGTTGGTTGTTTCAAAGATGTTCGACTCTCCTGTGTGCCTTCAAGGAAGAAGCTTGTTCAAGACTAAGAATGATCTAGAGCCGTGTGTGGTTTAGTTTTAAGCCTTATGTCAATAAGAAAAACTAGTACTATTAAAAGGAGTCGGGTCACTCGTCTCGGTTTTACAAGAATTAGTGAGTATGGGTGCTATAGGTTCTCTGAGGCACTTGAGTACTCAGTAGAAGAGCTTGGAGATGTCAAGAGTTGCAGCAAATGGAGCCAAAGTCAAAGATGAAGACAGCTGTTGAAGAGTCACCGAACAACCGCTTGTGTCACCGGATAGTCCAGTGAGGTGTGGGATTAGGAGTCCAGGCAGTTTTCTAGGAGAAACTCAGTTGAAGTCACTAGATAGTCCATGGGTGTCACCAGACAGTTCGATAGTGTAGTCATCGAATAGTTCGGTGAGCTAGAAGCTGGAGTCCAGGAGAGGTGTCTCTGAAAGTCCAAAAGAGAAGGTCACTGGACAGTTCGGTGATTGTATGAACCAACAGTCCGGTGTCACATGGAATAAATTCTAAAAAGGTTGTTTTCTACCAATCAAAGACCAGGGGTCACCGGACTGTCTTGTGACTGTAAAAAAGCAGTCATCTTTTTGGTAACTGCTCTCAACTGGTCTCTTATAGCTTGGGGCCTATTTAAACCTTTGGGAGAGCTGTTGTGGAGGTTACTTGCAGCTAGAGAACATGGAGATCACTTGTGGAAGACAAAGGTCACCAATTTGAAGCACAAGGGAGCATCTAGTGAGATCTTGAGTGCTAGTAAAGAGTAGCAAAGAGCATCTATACATTCTTAGAGCTTGTGAGGCTGAGAGGACTAACTTCGTCTTGTTACTCTTGGTCTATGCCAGCCTAGACCGGTTAAGCGTCGTTGTCCGAGCTTTCGAAGACTTGTGGAAGTCGACATCAAATTTGTGAGCGGCTTCGGGTCCTCCGCTCAAAAAGGACACCAAGAGTGAGCACTCGAGCCTTGAAGGGTTGCTCTAGCGGTTGTGTATTGTTTGCTAAAGCCGAGCCGCTGGTGACTTCACTCCAAGAGGGAAGCGTAATTTTGTGAGCATTGTTCCGAGAACGATGGAAGGAACCAAGTCTCTGACGGAAGTGGTTCAACGAGGATTATGAGAAGACGCCATTCTTTTGAGACCTCAGAAAAAAACGCTGAGCATCCTTTTCACCCTTCTCCTTACTGCATTTACTTTATTGTGAGTAGTGTGATAGGTTGCTTTGTCTTATCTTTTGGTGGCTTTGTGCCGACTTGCTTGATAACTTGATAGATCGTTCTTTCATTTAGAGTTTGGTTGTCTCCTTGCTTCGTTATTCTTATGCTTAGTCCTTTATTTCTAGGAGTTAGTTGCTAGTTTGCTAGAAGTTAGAAAGAGCGAGAAATAGATCTAGTAGTGTAAGTGCCTAATTTAACCCTCTTTTCGGTCACTTGATCCTTGTTAAACTAGACCAAGTGCTCATCTCTTACCTCTCAGGAGGTAAGACTAGAAATCAATGTCAGCATTGAATTTTATAAGAAAAATAAAGAGAAAATATATCACATGCATCAGTTTCCAAAATTGTCTAGTCACTTTTCAAATTGATTGCTATAGTAATTAATAATTATGGGAGGCCTTTTACCTCCTAGAGGTAAAAAATCAATTTATTCCTTGAAATCCATGTAAATAGATTTCCCATAATCATTTGGGTCTAACAGTCATCTTGAATTCAAAGCTCAATTATTTCAATTTTTCTGTGCTAGTTCATTCAGTACTAGACATTGGCTAGGTCCACCCTTAACGGTTAATCAGCGTTAGAACGATGTAAGGTACGGGGTTTTGAGGTCCTAGCATTGAGTTTTGTTAAATAATACTTAATTAATTTGATTAGATTTGATGGTTAAAAACAACGAGGCACATTCTAAAAGGTACTTTAAGTTGTGAATCAGTAAAAAAAATAGTTGGTCAATAATTAATTTTTAAATATCGATGACTAGAATTAATTAGGGGAGGCATCTCAGGTTTCCTCGCAGCAACGTAAGAAACCTCTTGAACTCTATCCGGGTTTAAATATTGAAGTTGACTTCTAATTAACCTCAACTTTAAGCATTCATCTTGTTCAAAAAATTATGATAAATATAATATTTTTTCTATTTTTAATTGATGTCGCTGTTGATTTTTAAATTTAATTTTGACCCTTCGTTTTATTTAAATTTTTTTGATAAATTTTATATATTTTGATATAATTTGATTTATTATTTAGTTATTTAAATCACAATTTAAAATTTTATACATTCGAGCAAATTTTTTAAATAAGATAAAATAGTAAAATTGGTTGTAAAAGTCAACGACGGAGTATATTTTACGATCCTATTAACATCATAATGAATTTGAAGTGAAGCCGTGTCTCTGTTGCTTGGATAGGCGTTCCCTGAAAAAACGACGCCACGACAGGCCCCGTGAGCCGGCCAAACGAGCGGCAGTGTCTGAGCTATCAAATTGCCCTCGGCCAGGGGCTCCGTGATGGGTAGGTAATGCTTCGACGCATCGCGCTCGCCGCCGGCAAACCATCGCCCTCGGCGGTGCGTGAACCGTCTCCTGCACCGATATCCTCACCGTCGCCGTTCGCGACTCCGTCGTCGCGCTGGGAGGGCGCAAGCGCGACCCGTCGGCGAGGTGGTGTGGACAGTCTGGGTGAAGGTTGATAGAGTTGATGTTCCGTTGAAGAGCGGTGAGTTTATAGGGCCTTTTGCTGAGAGAGGGGTGATCCTCAGGTTATCGTCTTCCTTTGATCGCCACTTCTATCCTTCATCGCGGTTGCGTGTTGGGGGGGGGGGGGGGGGGGGGGAGTGGCACAAGGACTGAGGAGGATACAAACCAATGAGGTGCAGTTTGGTGCTAACAATCTCCAACAGTTTTACTCTGATTTTGTTTGTAATTTTTCCAAAATCCTCGTCTTCCTCCTGTTTACCAAATTCAATGGATTTGAGAGGGGAACAGGATCGCCGATCGGCCCGATCCCGTCGTTTTGACACTGGCACTGATTCCGGAAAAATTGGCACAGGAACAGGAGAATCTCACCGAAGAGATTGCTAATCAAGCTCAGGGAAAGATGAAGTTTCCGCAGAGTGAGGTTTGGCCAGATTCGAAGAAAGATGAGTTAGATATGCTTATTCGTACAGGTTCTCGAAACTGGATTGAAGCTGCGATGCAAGGTTCAGCGGTTCACATTCCTCTTCTGTGCCCGGGTGCTCTTCAGAAGAGGGAACAAATGAATTTGCAGGGAAAAACATTTGTTCAGGATTGGATTCGTAAGAATTCTTCCCAAGCGAAGCAGCAACCTGGGACTGAAGTTTTTGGGGCCATTTTCGATGGAGGGTTGGATGTTTCTCAGGCTGGGCTGAATTTGGTTTCTGGGCCAGGTGGTTTCTGAGCTTATAAGGAGATATAGTGTGGATATTGTTTGTTTACAGGGAACAATTAAAACGGATTTTACAATGAACTACTCCCTCCATTCCAAAATAACTGTCTTCTTATATTTTTAAACATTTACCTTTGACCATTCGTTTTATTTAAAAATTTTATGAAAATATTATTTATTTTATTGTTAAATGATTCATTGTCAAAAATACTTTAAACTCGATTTGTTTATTTTTGTATTTTTGTAAAATTTTTAAATAAGATAAATAATTTTAAAAAATCAAAAACGTCACTTATTTTGGGACGAAAAGAGTACAAAGCTATGTACAGGGACAGTTTTTTGCTTGGAATTGGACTCCTTCCAGGGGCCACTCGTGAGGTACTCTGGTGGGAGTTAAGCAGGGAGACCTTGATGCTAGAGATGGATTCGGAGGATTATCTTTCAAGCATAAAAATTGAGAACCGTAGGGTTAATTTCCAATGGGAAGTGATAAACGTGTATGGACCTGTGCAAGAATATGATAAACAAGCTTTCTAACAAGAATCAAATAAGATCAGAGAGAATGCTGATTGGAGGAGATTTCAATCTAATTCGGTTTGACCATGAAAAGACATAAGAGAATTATCGTAGGAAGTGGATGGATATCAGGATATGTTCAATTCTTCTATTGATGATTTGGCTATTAGAGAGTTGGTGAGGGGGGGATCTCGTTTTACTTGGACCAATAAACAAATTGATCCAGTCATGAATGTACTAGATAGAGTCTTTGTTACCAATGAATGGGAAAACCACTACCCATTGACCCAGGTGAAAAGTTTGGTGAGAATTGGATCAGACCATAAACCTTTATTATTGGAGAGTGGGACTCAGATTCCATTTAATAAAATGTTTCAGTTTGAGTTGGCCTGGTTGACACAGAAAGACTTTAAGGATAACATAATGCATAGATGGCCTAAGAGAGGGAGCGAAAATATACAAGATTACTGAAGGAAAGTTAAACAGGAGGTTAGGAAATTTAGTAAAGGCATGGGCTCTAATATTGCGAGTTACATAAAGAAAAACAAACAACAATTACTAAAAGATATAGAATCTTTAGATAAAGAGCTTGAACAAGGGATAATTGGAGTTGTAGATTGGGAAAGAAGATACCGATTAGAAGAGGCTTTAGAAAATATATTTACATACGAGGAAATTTTTTGGCAACAAAGAAGCAGGAATAAATGGCTACTCCAAGGGGATTCTAATAGTTTTTTCATAGTAGAGAAAATGGGCCGCAAACGAAAATGTAACATCTTTTTGTTCGAAACTTAGGAAGGTGACATTAGCAATCCAAAGAGACTTAGGAGACACGTTGAGAAATACCGTAAGGAGTTGTTTGGCAGTGAAGAGATGGGATCGTGTAGGCTTGATGATAATATATGGGCAGAGTAGGGTTGCCTGTCAAATGAAGAAGCAGAAAGTTTGGTTAGGTGTTTCACGGAAGAAGAGATCAAAAGTGCTCTCAAAGACATGAAAACCAATAGAGCACCTGGTCCGGACGGTTTACCAGTGGGTTTCTATAAAGAATTCTGGGAACAAATAAAACATCCCTTTCTAGAAATGTTTGCTTTGCTTTTTAGAGGGGAAATGAATCTAAGTCGATTGAATTTCGAAATGATATCTTTGATTGCCAAATTAAAAGAGGCGAATAACATTAAACAATATCGACCGATCTGCCTGCTTGGAGTTGATTATAATTGGTTTACTGAAGTCCTTGCTATGAGACTGACAAAGGTGGCTAATAAGATTATTGACAAATCACAAACAACATTTATACCTGGGCGAAATATACTAGAGGGGGTAGTAATTTTACATGAGACGTTACATAAATTACAAAGATCTAAGTGGAAAGGGATAATCATGAAATTAGACTTCTTAAAAGCTTATGATATGGTGCAATGGTCATTCCTGATGGAAATACTTGGAAAAAGAAGTTCCCAGCGAAATGGAGAAATTGGATCTGGTCTTGTATTTCGGAAGGTAGAGTGGGGATTAATATTAATGGGGAGCATGGGAATATTTTCCGGACATTTAAAGGGTTAAGACAAGGTGACCCACTGTCTCCCCTGCTATTCAACCTAGTAGCAGATGCATTAGGTGAGATCTTAAAGAAAGCTAAAGCAGCTGGACATATTCGAGCGATAATTCCAGAGCTGATCCCAGAAGTGCTAACACACTTGCAATACATGGATGATACAATTATTTTTTAGAGTTGGACATGGAAAGCATTACCAATACCAAATTTTTGCTATATTGTTTTGAAAACATGTCCGGTCTAAAAATTAATTATCATAAGAGTGAGGTGATAGTGATAGGAGGAACTGACAAAGAATGAAGAGTGGTAACTCAAATGCTAAACTGTAAGGAGGGATCCCTACCGATGAAATATCTAGGTATCCCTGTGAGCAACAAACAGTTGTTTGCAAAGGACTTTCGGTATGTGATAGAGAAGGTAGAAAACGGATCCCTGCCTGGCAAAGGAGATTCTTATCTTAAGGTGGGAAATCTATTTTGATTGAGAGTTGCTTAACTGCAATACCGAATTACTCAATGGGAGTATCTGTTACCTAACATAGTTCACCATAAGTTAGATTCGGCTAGGGCTAAATTTTTCTGGGAGTGGAACAAAAAGAAATTATCATATGGTCAAATGGGATGTCTTGGGTAAACTGAAGAGTTTTGGGGGTCTGGGTTTCACCAACACTAAAGTAATGAATGATTGCCTACTATCTAAATGGATTATTAAATTATAACAGGGCGATGAGGATCCATGCTGTGAGTTATTAAGGAAAAAGTATATGCAGAAAGAAGGCTTTTTTTTATAATTGTCCTCGAAATACGTCACAATTTTGTAGAGGTTTACATGAGATCAAAGAGGTGCCTGCAGGGTGTAAGATACGTAGTAGGCAAAGGTGAGAAAGCTAGATTCTGGCTTCATGTCTGGTTAGGGAATTGCCCTTAAAAAATTAGGTTTGAAAGTCTTTTTAAGATATGTCCTCAACAGTAATGGGTGGTTAGAAAAGTTTTAGAAGGGGGTAGAATCAATTTGTCTTTCAGAAGGAATTTTGGAGAGCGTGAAGTACAAGAGTGGATGGAGTTAGAAACACTGATGGATACAATCTTCTTGAATGAGAAGGATATAGTGAGTTGGGAGCTATCGGCTAACAAGTTCAGTATAGCTTCCTTGTACAAACATTGTACTTTCTCTGGGGTTATCGACAGAACAAAGGAGTATTTGTGGAGTACTAAAGTGCCTCTTAAAGTGAAAAACTTTCTTGGGCTTCTATATAATAACCGCATTCAAACCACAGATAATCTGAAAAGGAGACATTGGCAAGGGGATGATAAATGTAACTTTTGTGGGAAGATAGAAAATGCAGATCATTTGATCTTTCGATGTGCTTTGGCAAAATATATGTGGTGCGTGATTAAAGAAAGCGTAGGGTGGGACAAAGTGCCGAAGAGTGTGGACCATTTCAGATATGAATTCCAAGGAGAGGGGGTGCGAAAGGAAACGCAATAATACTGTACCTTTTCGGGGCTGTGTGCTGGTGCCTTTGGCTGAATAGAAATGATTGGGTCTTTTGAGACAAGATTAATATAAAACCAGAGTGTGTTATTTATCGATTAATCTCCTTTACGCAGCGGTGGCAAATCCTCAATCAAGGTCCAGCAAGACAGGAAGTGGCGTGCATCACTGAGAAGATCAGGAGCAGGATGATAGGGACGACGCCGCCTACTGGGATTGGATGATCAAAAGGCGAATTCTGGATGATTTTTAGTTAATAGGGCAGTTTCAGTTAGCATAAATTTGGGTTTACATACTAATTTCTAAGAGAGGGTTGAGTAGGCTACATTGCTATGTCGGATAGATGTTGAGAATGGTTTTTACTACTAATCCTTTTGTTGTGCTGATCGGTCAAAGTGCACATATGCACATATAGCAATGTTGGGTTTACAAGGTACTTGTTGGGTTTACATAGCACATAAATTTGCTATGTTGGGTTTACATACTAATTTCTAAGGAGCGGCGCCGGGTGAGTCTCTGCGTGTCAACAAGGTACTTGTTGGCCGTCATCTTGTAAATCTGAAAATCAAAGAAATTTCAGCAAACATGTCACCGATCATGCATGTGCACATATAGCAAACACAAATGAAATGCACCATCTGAATTCTGAAGAGCACTCAATAAATGCTACTACTCAGTATTGACCATATACAGTTAGACGATCTTCTTGTGTGTCATGGGTAAGGGTTTGTTTTTGAAAGAAGAGGGAGGGATGTAATATCAACTAACCTTTGTTTCTTGATAAGCTGCTTCAAGATAGCCACTTGTCACATGGGACAGATTGTCCAAGAGTAAATAATACGCAACAGTAGCCTGCAGGGAAATTCACCCAGTATTAGTTGTAGAGTCACTGACATGATCAGAAGGCTCACGTTGGTCGGTCAAATGTACCACATTTTGAAGCCTGTTGTACAGTGATTCATGCACATGGTACTTGTTAAATCCCAACATAACGACTTCTCGAACTGTTTTTTCATTGATCTTCAGAAGTTTGAACATGTGAAAAAGTTATGAAATTGTCATGAGAAGAGTAAGTCTCAGTGTCCCAATTCCAGATTTTCCAGTTCGTGAAACATGGTATTGCTACTGAATACAAACTACAGTAGTACAAAAATACTGAGATACATCATTTGGCTGATTTTGGATGGATAGTGTGCTCAAAAGATTAAAAAATTATGCAAAGAAAAATGTCTTTATCATTAAATATCATGATCTAATTAATGCTAGTGTTCTAAACATTTATTCATGCTAACAGTCGACGAGGAAGGCCCTCCTGAAACCATAGATGCTCTCAAATTTCAGGAACGGTGATTCTTTCCATTGTATCAATAACAAGCATTCTTGATATCAGGTCCCAGGCCAAAGCAGACAAATGGCTTGGAAGAGTGTAGATGCCACCCTGAAATACCCATAAAACAAGTGATCAAATTAACCTACAGGACGAAACTACACTCATTGTAAAACTGAAATAGTCGATCGACTAAGTGCTTTATTACCTTAATCTTTCTGAACAGATTCGAAGTATTTGCATCATCAAATGGAAGTAGAGCGTAAAGGATCACTCCACAGCTCCACACATCAACCTCAGGCCTAGCATAATGTTTACCAAAAATTATCTGTGAAGACACACCCACTATGAATTAAAACTGATCATAAGGAAACGGGCTGACAGACGAAAACAAATACAAATACATAAAATACCTCGGGAGCAGCATAGTTTGGAATGCCACAACTAGTCTTTAAAAAATGACAATCGTGCATGACATTGCTCAATCCAAAATCAGCAAGCTTTATGTTATAGTCTGAATCAAGTAACAAGTTTTCTGGCTTCAGATCACGATGGGCAACCATGTTTCAGTGGCAGTATTCAACGGCAGACATGATCTGTTTATAAAACATCAGACACAGAAGACAAACCATGAACTTAGTGTACACAAAATGCTTCATCTCCAAACACACACTTTTATATGATTATAGTTTGAACTTTGAACTGCATGCCAGTATTGATAACATGCATACAAACATAACCTAAACTTCAGAAAGAGCATAAATGCGATTGACTCTAGAAACATGCAATTCGACATGTTTAATAACCAAATAATTAATACCAACCACATTAATTAAAAACCCTTTTCGAAAAACAAATCATATTGAACACAATAGGAAGTCAGTAACACATGAGGAGCTAGCATGGACGGATATGTACATTCAATTCTCATTGATGGGAAGCATGATATAGAATAGAACATACAACAAGTTAGATAAATAATTATTATCACACAAATTATAAAGGGTCTAGAAGAAAATAAACGATGAAGGGGCACTTGCCTGCTGGAAGAATCGGCAGGCTTCTGCTTCCTGTAATTTGCCTTTACTGGTAATGTAATCAAACAGTTCGCCATGCTCGCAGTACTCCGTCAAACATACATATCTGTCGGCGTATCAATGACCTCATATAGCCGGATGATTTGGGGGTGGGTCGACAGCATCATTATCTTGATTTCTTTCTTTGCTGCAACCAGGAATAAGTGGGAAAAATATATAAATCAAGCACAAATCATATCAGCCTGAAGAAACATCAAGAGAGGAAATTTCCAACTATAAAAAATATAATATTATTTAGATTCCTTGCAAAAGAAAAAAAAATGGTATAGTTAAAGGAGAGGTACCTTTCTCTTCCATTTCCATTTCTCTCATTTTTTGATAGTTTATTGTAACATCTTAGATTTTCAAATTAATTGAAGTGCCAAGTGTCTCAAAATTAATTCCGTTCGACTCTGAAATTTCCTTTTTAATTTTTTGGACGTCGAAATAATTTAGCTTGCAGACTTTTATTGAACTGTGATTAATTAATTTTGCTCTAATCTCTAATTAATCCCCTCCTATAAATACCCCTCCATCTTTATCCTCTCCCACACCTCTCCATTTTCCTCTTTCCCTTTTCTCTTCCAAAAACTGCAACCGCTCCACATGCGCCGCCGTTCCGATCTACCTCGCCTCCACGTGTCGCGTCGATTTCCGTCAACCGCTCTCTTCCAGGCATCGGCCGCCGCACGAGCGTCCCCAAGCCACTCTGCTTGCGATTTCCCCGCGTGGACCGCGACCCCGTTGCCCGTCGCTTCTTCGCTCGGTCTTTGCGTCGTCACGCCGTTTCATCCCACGTCGCCCTGCGCCGTCCCGGTCGACCTCTCTGTTCAAATCGGTGATGAGCTGTCTAATCTGTGCACTTCCGATTCTGATTTTACATGAAGTCACTGTCAGTTGTGCTAGTGCAGTTGTGGTTGTGTTTGAGCAGTGCGACGTTGTTCTGGAGCATTCAGTGCGTTGCTAGCCGTGGTAGTCTTCCTGGTCTGTTGCCGTTTAGTGCATCGTTGAGCAGCAGGTTTTGTGTTTAGTTCTCGCTGACTGTGCTAGTTGGAGCTGTTGCAGAAGGTCGTCGAGATGTTGGTCCAGGTGTGAGCGCAAGCTATCAGGATTGGTGACCGTGAGAAGAGATTGCATGCTGCTGTTGAGGTTCTGGAAAAGGAATTAAGTCTTGAGTAAGAGCTTAGTTTTGGAACCTGTGCACTGATGGTCAAAGTTAAAATTCAGCGAGCTCATTTACAGATTTGTAGTTTTGTTTGTGAGTTTTTCCCGTTGACTGCCTTGGTAGGGATCGATGTCTGCAGTAGTAGATGAAGTTTTGGCCCAAGTTGTGCTGCATGTGGATCCTGGGATCGTTAGAGAAGAGCTCTGCTTGATCTGTGGCTACTGTCAGAAAGCTTAGTAGATGAAGTTTTGGCCCAAGTTGTGCTGCGTGTGGATCCTGGGATCGTTAGAGAAGAGCTCTGCTTGATCTATGGCTACTGTCAGAAAGCTTGCCAGAGCAGGTCTAGAGCAGTGATAAAAAAAGCATTTTTAGGCGCGTGATTACGCGCAGAGCGGGACGATACCGCTACGCTTCACACCATAAGAGACCACTAGGCACGCCCATCCTCTGCCGCCCCTGTCCAGCGCAGCCGGGGTCCGCAGCGACCCCATCTGGCGTACCCCTCGTCCAGCGAGCCTTCAGTTCAGCATGCCCCTGCTCCTCCACGCCAACGCTGCTTGCCTGCAGAGGAAGGGAGAGAGGGGAAGAGGCAGCTGATTCCTGTCCTCAGAGAGAGAGAGCGAGAGAGAGAGAGAGAGAGAGAGAGAGAGAGAGAGAGAGAGAGAGAGTGCAGAGGCGACTGGTAGGTGGTGGCCTGGTGGGAACGGAAGTGGAGCCACTCTATGTTATATATAGTCTAGGGTTAGATAATGAGCTAGGGGCCTTTAAGGCCCAGCTTGATAGATTTACAGGTTTGTCCAATAATTGTTGTGTTTTTTATTTTTTCTTTTGCATTTTAGCTCTATTTTGATGAATAATATGTATAAAATTTTATCGCTTAGCAAAATGCTTAGGTGCGTCTAAGCACGCTTAAGCGCTAAGCGAGCGAGTAACCTTTTTTTTCCATGGGTCTAGAGCAAGAGCAACCCAAAGCTTTTTCTGTCCGGTGGAATTCTTTTCGTTCGGTTAATTTTTAAAGATTTTTGGAAACTCCGTTTGATCACGGTAGATTCTTAAAATTGTTCCGTTAATTTGTCTCGTCGAGCATGTCGTGTAGGATTTTTCGAAGAACATTTTGCTCACGTTTAGCCTAGTAGTTTAAATTTAAATTTAGTTACCGAATTTAATTATCGCATACCTAGTGTCTGATCTCTGTTCGTGCTGTGTTTAGCTGGTGATCTCGAGGAGGAGTACCGCGAACCCGCTCAGTTCGACGATTCGGATCCCGACTATGATCTCAAGCTGCCAGACAAACCGCGTTCTTTGATCACTTTTGTACCCAGTATTTTAAACTGTATGTTTTGTTTGCAACCCTAATTTACATGCCAGCTATTTTAAAATATGTTAACAACATTTTTAAGCCGTGTCTATTTATTATTCCACAAATATGAGCCCTAGAATCACTTTAGAATAATTATTTATTTTATACTTAGCCATGCTTAGTCGTATTTATTTTTATCTCACACCAATCACTATTAGAATTTGTGTTAAATGATTTTGAACTGTGATTTAAATGTGTGAGTTTTACAAATAACTATACATAACTATTTAATGAGGGTAAAATAGAGTATGGGGAGCTAGGGGACTTTTAAGAAGTCTCTATGGACGTACCTGTAGCGGGTACAATGAGAAAATTCGAGCTAAGATCTTTCCGTGAGACTTATTGGTCGTTGGATTTGAGGTTGAAGAGAGTGCTTGCCCCGGCAATTAAGGACTGAGTCCTTCGAGTCTTGTACGCTCAGTTGACAACTATGCACATCACGTTCCTCTATGTGGGCAGTGACTTGATGTTGAAGTTTGCTGAGACTGATTGTTTATCTATGAGTTGACAGCGTTGTATTAGTACGGTGTAGAGCTATAACTCCTCACATGAGATCGATATACCTCACCTGATCAGTGGTAGGCTCTTCACAGCTACAGGACCCGATTGCGTAGACACTTAAGATCCCTACCGTGGATAACGGATGACGCCAGTTAAAAGCTTGTGGACGGGTCTCGTGTGTTTGTCAGGACTACGACGGTAGTTTCCGATAGCACTTCTTGTGGGTTCAAGTGCATAAACTCTACAGACGTTACAGTCATTGTGTATTGCCACGTCCTTTTTGAAGGATACCTCTTTGAGTTGTGCTCTTTGTTGAGTAGTTTTGTTTTTTCTTCCTTCTCTTCTATTTTAAAATGTTTTGGACTCCGACCTTTAAGCTGTGGCCGGGTGCAGAAATTACATCAACAATTAAAACGAACCCCCGTCCGGGATAACGGAGATCTTTGCGAGGCAACATAATAAAATTTGATAGATTTAAAATAAAGCTTTTTTGCATCTTTAAAATAAAATAAAATATTTTAAATTTGTTTGCATGCATATATTGTTGCTAGATATTACGTGGTTTGCTGAGTATTCGTACTCACGGCTTTCTAATTTGTTATTTTTAAAAGATTCTCTCAGCTTCGACTTCGACTAGAAGTCAGCTGCTGCGCTCAACCTAGCTTGTGTGGAAGAGATTCGCTATCGCTGCTATGATGATGCTTTCATTGCTATATTTGATGGATTTTTCTATAGTGATCTTTCTTCTTTGAGATGTTGTTGGCCTATGTGCCGATGAATCCCCTTTGAGGATTATATTTTAATAAATTTACTTTGATTTGCTATTTTCTATTCTCGTTTCTTGTTTAATATTTTTGTTATGGTTTTTTGATTAATCGTTTGTGATGTCGTGTTTGTAAACCTTCTGAGATTGATAAGGTCACAAAAGATCGGAACTTATCGAAAGGTAAAAAAACCCGGTGGTTATCTCTATAGCAACCTTAATCCCTGTAAGCTTAGGCTCTGCAATCCTCACTTTTCCAAATGCACCATTTCCTAGTTTTCTTCCCAGATTGTAGTTTTTCAGTCCTCATAGTGCCTGCTCGCTCCAGTACTGCCGTCCATTTTCATCCTGCCAGCAACGATAAGAAAGGAAGCAGTTTCCCAAGGTCCCCACATCATAATATATCATGCTCTAATGGGAACGAAGACTTGCATAAACATTAGAATGCACTATTTACGGGGTAAAGTAAATATCGCCTTGCAGTTGAGCTAGCCATCCTTTACTTGCGTGTACCAAACCCTAGACATTTACTTGCGTGTACTAAACCCTAGACATGACTGACCGTTGTTGCCCCGTCGAAAAGGTTCTTTCCAGGTCCCTTCTCCCTCACGAGGTCATTGTAAATGTAAGCTATCATCCTCAAGGAAGTCATTAATCGTGTCCATCGTTGGATCCCAGCAAGGAGGGACTGTAATAGAATTTTCTAAACATATTTTTTAAAAGGAGATATAGCCCGGTTTTTATTGAAAGCCAAATAAAGTTCACAGAACTAGGGAAGCCAGTTCACAAAGGAGCATCATAGAAAAGCTACCAAACAGCAGCAAGAACAACGACAGAAGATCTATAAAACAAGCGCGACATCAAACTGCTGTATGACTCAAACCTGGCAATCTGTTGTGATATCCGCAAACACAACAGACGATGAGTTCTGTCGATCGGACTGAATTAATAGGAATCCCCAACATATGAAGGATCTTCAGAACAAAGGTAGGCAGGAAAGTCAGATCAAGTGACTGACAAACAAACAGACCAACGGACCAAGCAAGCAAATCAGGCAACGAATAATCAAGAAGGAAATGCAACAGCAGCCGGCAGGGCCCCAGCTCGACTGATCCCCCATTCTCCAGCCCCAGCAAAAACTAGATCAGTCAAAGACACTACCAGATCGGTGGACTTCTGCTAGTGCCAAGAACACAAGGAGAAGGCTTAGAAACACACGGAATATTTTTTCCCGAGCGTCGGCACTCGAATTTCTTCACTCGGAGACATTTGCTCGAGAAGGTAAGGGCATCCCCGAGTGCTCTCCTCCCAACACACGGAAAAATCCTATATATTCAGTGTCTTTTTTTAACAACTCGGGAACCGCAAGCACTAGGAACACCAGGTTTTAACGGAACTGCATGACGGCAACGGTTATCTTTCCCATGTGTTTCTGCTCTCAAGCACTAGGGAAATTGAATGCACGTGTGCTTCTATTATTCTGCCATGCCTGATAATTGTTTTCATATGATTGCACACAAGAAAATCTTCTGATATCTATATATAGAGTAGTACTTCTGAGCTACTAGAAAAATGTTCCAACATTCAGACTGAAACAACATATATAGAAAAAAAATGTCAATTTGACTCCATTCAGACTAAAACATATCCATATCAGAAAAAATTGATTGTGCTAGCTAGCCTATCCTACCTTTCAGATCCTAATATCAGGCTAGTGGTACTTAACACTGACATGAATAGATTCCAGATCCTAATGATAAACTACAGAAAGGGATTCTAACATTCAGATTTAACTCTTGTTCATTTTTGCCTGCAAAAAGGAACTGCAACCAAACACTCACTGGGTGCTTGCACTACATTAGCCACATTCTCAAGATTTGAGCTCGCCCTCATGTGGATGTGAACTGAAAGAAAAAAAAAAACATATTTGGTAAGAAAGCATATATCATCAGTTTGCGATCAGAGCATCATGCTGATTTGATCATGCCTAAATCACTGGAGCAGGGGATGAGTGAGCAGCTCCAGCTGTATTTGTTTTGAATGGTCTGTAAACTAAAAAGAATTACTATGAAACTTAGTTATATTAGCAATATGTATCAAAACTGTACTGACAACACTTCCTTTTCAAAATGGTGAAAGAAATGATTTGCACCCTCCTAAACTAATGCACATCCAAGTCATAGTATTTCTCATATTGATTTTTCCCAGCAAGTTCCAGTGCAATTGACAACTATCATTTTTTTTCAGCAAGATCCTAATTCTATGCAAAATTTGCCCCTGCTTCCTAGACAGGAGAAAGTTACCATGATATTGATACCTTATCCACTACAGACCCTTTCAAAATTTAATCAAATTCAGGAAGCTATATAGTTCTAGCATTCAAGTGGCATCACATCTTGCAGGATCAATATTTGAAAATAAAGGCATGAGGAACCAACCAAGAGAACATCGTTGAAGTATCCATGTTCTTGTACAAGCTCCTTGTGCTCTTGACTTCGTGTTGTTTTCCACCTTGCTCACGCTCCTGCCAAAGAGGTTTCTCCTACACTTCAGGCTCTAGCTCCCCATGCCCTACGCTGTAATTGTTTCAAACTTCCATCGTCGGATTTTCCAATTGTGTTCCAGGTCACTGTAAATTCAATTCAAATAGAGACGATAATTGTAAACTGGATTGGCAGAGCAGTCAATATAGTTTAAAAAAGGAACAGGAATTTTGGTACATAAGTTTCTATTTAATTTGAGTTTATATTGCAAATATAAATACAAGAAACATAAATCTCAAGACATTACTTGAAGTGCATTCCAGGAACTCACTCATAAAGCAATGTAGCCTAACATTGTCCACCAATAAAAGCATCCTACTTCGATGAACAATACCCTACTTCAAACACATAGGGAAATTTCCATATTAATTTGAAGTTGTAAAACAGCAGGCCAGTGACACAACCCTGCATGGAAACAAATTCATTATGCGATAATAAAGAAATCTGAGGTGATAAAAAAGATCGTGGCAAAGAAATGTGAGCCTTGATAGTAATACCTGCAGATTGGAATTAATCAGAGATTGATTTTTGATGTTGCCTATTTGGTGCCTGAGTCTGAAGGGATTGCATTCTACAAAATCACAGATTAGGGAAAAAGACTAAATCTATTCATGAACTCTAATTTTTCGGAACTCTATAATTTTGCCACTTAATCAGATTGGTGAACTTATGAACTCTCCAAATTGTAAAGCCAAATCCATTAGACCTAGCGCAAAAGTATAAATTAAGAGAGGAAAATGGATTAAATTCACCCAAACCAATGAACTAACCTCACAGCAGCACAAACTAGGATCACGGATTAGGGACCCTTGGTGGAGGAGCATCCTGGAGTGGAGAACCAGCCCTAGGTGTACTTGAGGCAGGGATACTTGGTGATACAGACAAATCCAAGGTGGCGGAACATGCGTGAATGGATGTGGTGGTCAGGGGCACCTGTGCCTTGATCTACAGGCCGGTAGGCAGCAGCTCGGTGCAAGCTCTGTACCGGCAGGCAGCAGCTCTGCAGCGCCACTGCCCGCGAGCGACGGCACTTCCGGCGGCGCGACGACCTGCAGGCAGCAGCTGACGATGGGGAATCAGGGGATGGTCGAGGTGGGGAGCCAGGAGCAGCAGCTGACGGAAGGATTAACAGAAGAATTAAGGGTGAGGAACAGGGGCAACAGCTAACTGACGGAGGAGAGCATGTTCCTGCCGACTAGAAATCAGTAGACTACCGAGTGCAAAACGAATCACATGGAACAAATCTATTCTTCCGTGTGCGTTTTCAGTTTTCTGAATGTTTTCTCCATCACACGGAAGTCACACCGAGCGCCTTTGTTTAGCGCATGGAGAAACTTGAGACCCTCGGAGAAATCACGTATCCTGGTAGCGAGAGCAGGAGCAAATCAGCAGCGCCGTTGCCTGACCTGCGATCGGGTCGACCGGCAGTCTCCCTTGCCGGCAGTCACGATCGAGCCGCGAGCGGAAAGAGCTCGAGGAAACCAGGAGCGCCGCCTTGGATACTGTAAACACGTCGAGCTACCGGCTGGGAAAGATTGTGCTTTGCGGCTCTCTCGCTCCGCCTCCGTCCACGTATGGCTCCTTCCATTGGTGGTTTTATCTCGTGTCCGTTTGGTGAACGGCGTGATTCGCCGGAGGCGCGTTTGGTCGTCGTTGTCGTTGACCTGGACGCCGGAAGCCGACGCCATGCTGCGTTGGAGGATTTTGTTGGTTCCGGCGAGGAAGACGTAGGTTCCGATGGGAGGGCTTTCCTCGGTTTGTATTACTCGCTCGGTTTTAAATTGCAGAAACCATTCATTTTTAACATCAATTTGTAATCACTCATCTTATTAAAAAAATATGACAAATATAACATATTTTATTATAATTTATTTTATTATTAGTGATATTTAAAATACAACTATTAATTCTACATATTTAAACAAATTTTGTGAATAAGACTAATAATCAAAGCTGCTGTTAGAACTCAACAATGTCAATATTTTATAACTTGGGAGAGTATGTTATACTTCCACCGTCCAAAACAGATTTTTTTTTTGTTGGTTAAATCTAACTTTGACTAATATTTACTATAAATTTGATCAACTTAACAACATAAGATTTTTACTTTTAAATTCATCCTGAGATAGCTATTTGAATGTATAATTTTTATATAATTAAAATCGATCAAATTTATAAAGTTATTAGTCAAAGTCAAATTATACCAGATATAAAAATTTTATTAGACAAAGTGAGTAAATTAAAATTTTGTACCCTCATAGGCACTGGTGAAGCCAGACTCAAGCACCGTGATGCACCAGAATGCAAAGTGATTTAATTTTTACTATGTTACTACTAGTTCTTAACGAAATTCTAAGTGTACAACTAGTACACACTTAAAAAGGTCTGGCATCAGGGCCTTCTCCTCTCTCTTCGCCAGCACTCAAGAAACTCTTGCGGGCTTAACATGGATGAGGGCGCTACAGAATCAATGTCTTTGAATTCAGCTGTTTTGTTTACTCAACAACTCAACTTGTTGACTCTTTACATCAACTGACAATTCATCTTATTTAAAAAATTTGTTTTAATGTGTAAAATTATTAATTATATTTTAAATACCACTGATGATAAAGCAAATAACAACAAAATTTTACATATTTGAATAATTTTTTTAAATAAGACGAATGGTCAAAGTTGATATAAAAAGTCAATAGTGTTAATATTAATATTCAGTGGTGAAGTATTAATTTTTTAAAACCAGAGGAGTATTTGTTTATAGAAAGGTGCAGAGAATTAGAAGAAATCATCATAATGTAACATTCAGTGTTATTCGCGAGGGGTGAAAGCAGGTCGAAGAAAATGAACTAAAAATTGTGAGGGTCAAAATAGATTAGGATCGGATCAAAATTTTATTTATTTTTAAACTAAAATTTAGTAAAAACAGAAATAATTTGTGAAAGGATCCGTGGCCCGAGCCCTTTTAACACCCGTGGGTATTCCTTGCGCTCAAGTAGTTCGCCCTTGTTCTCGAAGTAGGAATGCAAGTGCCCAGCATGCCCACGAACCGACATCTAGTTCAAATTTTATGGTAACTTGTAAATACTCACAAGATTTTAACTAATTTTTTCTCTCGCGGGTACCTCCTTGCATCCCTATCTCAAAATTGACGTGCTGATTCAATGGTGAATATCAAATTATCTATTAACACAGCCAGAATGAATATCTGAGGCATGAAAATGATTGCATGTTGCTCCCTCTTTGGAAACATACATATAAAATTATTTGTTTGCAAAATTGAAACGAAGAATATAATGTATAAAAACTAATATTGTATATTGTTTGTTGCTCGCTACCCTCTTCGGACAGCATAAATATCAAAATATCTACCTAGATTAAATAACACAATCAGCAAACAAACAATCAAATTATTTACCTAGATTATATAATCTACAACCTTAGATTATTATTATTCAATAATCTATATAGAAGGAGATTATTTCAGATTATTGCCTTCTGAAAGATCAACTACCCCTGGTTATGTGTGACAAATTACCCACCCTACCATTCTCTATCCTAACCATATACCCCACACCTCTCACGGACGAACATGCTGCTCAGCTTCTATCGTACTCCCAAATGTTCTTCAATCACAAGCCAAAATTACTCCAATCTTGCCACTCCCACTTATGAAATGGATCCAAAACCCTCTTTGAACAGATCACTCTTTTCTAAGAAGGATGAAAGCCAACATGTTGAGGACAGTGCCGAGCTCGTTGGGGTGGAGGAAGAGGCCAACAGGGAGTTCAATAGCTCGCAGGATGTCGACAGCAGATCCTTTGGGGTGGCCTAGGGCGTGGCTCGGGAGCTTCAATTGCACACTGCGCAGCAGGAGACCAAGGGTGTGGCGTCGAGGACGACCTGTCGTGCAGTGCATTGACCCTTGGCCGTGGCGTTGGTGTAGGGCACCTGAGCGGTGCTGCAAGGCGTCGGAGCAGGCAATGCGCGCGGTGGTGGATGAAATTTGGGTCATGCTGCGGACGGTTATCAAGGATGTGGCGCCAGCGATTCTCAGCCAATTGTTGGAGGCACATCTGCTGGCGTTCGTTACATCATCACGAAGATGATATAAGTACTGGTCAATGATATATTCACATTTTATGAGATAGAATTTGAAAGCGCATGAACTTATCATTGTAGTATTTCACCAGAAGTATTCCGGTCGTATTTATTTTAAAGGAAGGCATAGGCAGTATTAAGGATAGAAAAATATTCTTAGAACTAATTCAAAGGAATACTACTCATATTAAAATAACTAATTCTAAACAAAGGTAAGTATATATTAACATAATAGTGAACATACACATCGGATCACTACTCTATTCTAAATACAAATAGTGCTAAGCATATAGACAAGTCTAGTTCCTATTGTAATTTCTAAATTAGTCTCATGAATATACACCAGGTCCACATTATCTAACAATACCTTAATTCTTTCAGATAGCAAAGTTAGAACTAAAGCATACTAAATAGCACATTGAACTAATGCCATAGCATAAACTACGTTGACTAATATAATAAGTAGGCTCTACTTAGTATAATTATATACCTAAGTCTATAGACAAATACATAAAAAAAGAACAACTTGGCCATTGATATAAATATAAATATACTAAGAGAGACATAATAAAAGAAAACTATATCTTTATTTATAGTCAAAGTCAACATAAGAGAAAAAGACACATGAGAAGGGTACTCACTACCTTCTTCTAGATGACTTGTAAACTATGGAGGAACTTCTCCAGGTTAATGGCACTCTAACAATGGAGACCTAATACGTCGGTTCACAGACTTGATTCACGCACCAAACCACTAGGAATATCTACAAAAAGCGCAAGAGAGGTGCCACGTTGAGGTTGACCGGGAAAGGTGGCATGTCGGTGGGCCTTCCCTAACCCATCTTCAGCATGGATCCCCCTGGTGGATCTTGTGGGGGATTCTTTCACAGATCCATTAAAATATTCTTTCTATCTCCACGGGTTGATTCCTTACCACATGACTTCACGTGATTCTCGTAGGTTTGTTGACTTTTGCCATTTTAGGCTATTTTCTCACTTCTTAAAGTTAATTTTTATCTGCATACACATTTTCTCTATGTACAAGTGGAACTATATTATTTGAAATACGTGCAAGAAATGCTAAATCTTTGTTTATTTATATCAAGATTTACTGGTGGTATAAATAGTACGTAAGGAACGCCAGCAACATCTATGGATGACATCAATTCTACAGGACATAGTCATGGAAAACATCCATATGCTCCATAGGTAAGCAAATTATATAGCATATTCCATCACTTATCACATAGATTATTATGTTGATCATAGACTTGATTAGGTATTTGCTCACGTACCCATGAATTATATATCATAGGATGTCACCCATTTAACCTATGGTCGTGAGAAAGGTCAGAGTAGAAGGTGACATGCCAAGCTGTAGTTGAGGTAGACGATGTTGATCTGAAGATGAATTTAAGGCTATCGGAACACTTGGAAACATGGTATGCTACTACATTTTCAATATTTTGATCTCGTGTTTACACTATAGTCTCATATTTTAAAAAGATGGCACTGTATAATATTGTTTAATTATCTAAAATGAGATCTGTATTCATGATATCTTGTATAAAGAGTCATTTGATAAGGGATAGTGTTCACAAAACTAGATTTTTTTTTGTGAAAACTACATTGAGGACATTAATGCCGGGAATACACTAGATGGTATTATGGGTACCTACAGTTATAGCTAAGATTACAGAGAAGTATTCAAATGCACTAGTTTGTATCACTCCAAGCTAGTAGTGATACTTAACAGATTGAATTTACTTAAAGGATTGTATGACTTCTGATTGTAACTCAATAGAAACACTAGACTAGGTTGGAATGATGCCTTGGGAACCGTGGATGTTACAGAAGAGTATTAGTAAAGAGTAACAAATGTATATATTGTTTAAGCATTTTATTTCCATAAAGTTTTCTTTGAGTAGCTAAATTTTCTTGTGATACAGAACAAAATTTATCCTTATCTTTTGAAATGATTAGGGACATTGAGATTGTAAGAAGTTTTAATTAAACATCTAAATTGTGTTATGATACAGAACAATCTTTTCCTTATCTTTTAAAAATGATTAATAACATTCAGATTGGAAGAAGTTTTATTTGAATAGCTGTTGGCTGTCCTTAAAACCCATATTTGACCATCAAATCCTTGCATAAATAATATCCAAGTGACAACAAACATAGTGGTAGGAGTACTAACTATTTCTTGGTGAATTTATGCATACATGTTATTATTACTTGGAAATGAGGGAAAGCACTAGCAACTAAGGGTGCAAATCAACAATATAAAGCAAAGAGATATACCAACATGGTGAAAGTCAACAAACCAACGAATCAGACAGTGCCATCTGAAAAGGGGTCAACCCTCAGAGACAGAAAGAATATTCAAAAGAATCTTCGAAAGAATTCCACACAAGACAAACAAAGGTGGGCTCGAAAGGCCCAACAGCAGGGTCGGTCGACCCCACTCGTCAGCCGACCTGCAGCTGGCACACTTCGCGCCAAGTTTTGACCAGCGGCTATGTGGCTTGTCCACCAAGTTGTTCCCGCATGCATTCCCAAGAATATTCTCTTCGGGAATTGCTTTGGACAGGCTATAAAAAGAGGGAACCTCCCCTTCAAGACACACCACAAGAAAGCAAAGATCTCCATTCTAAAGGCCTTAGAACTAGTTCTTAGTGTTTAGAAGATAGGGAGAGAGTGGGGGGTATCAAGGAGAAGTGTCAGCTTTGTTGGCCTCTTCGCCACGCTTGTATCCCGACGAGTATCTTCAAGGATCATGTTGAGGAGAGGCAAGCCAATTTGTGTCTTCTCAAACATTGTACTTCAATGCTGCTTTGGAACGGTGTTGAGACAAGTTTCGGGTTTGTCGACATCATCTTCAAGCTTGTACCTCTACAAATACTTTTTGGGTTCAAGTAAGTATTTGTGATTCTCTTGCATGTTCATTTAATTTGTTGAGTCAATAAAATTAGATTCTTACCGCTTACAATTTTATAGAGTATTACTTAGAGTACTTTAGTTTTTTATTACGCATGGGGTTAAGGTAGTAACTTACTTCGTAGACGTGGTGTCTACGATAGTAGTTACCTTTGTTTGTTGCGTATCCCACAGGTTGTAGAGGTAGGCGGCAGGTGGTGACAACCATGTCCATCCTTTATAATCGTCCATTTTCATCTACATAGTAGTGCTGGAAGCTGGAGCAGCCTGTGAATGCAGGAGAAAGCTGGTGCCCGAAGTAGTGCGATAGGAATTGACCTTATCTTATCCTAGACATAGTTATATTGAGAATCCCTCTCTACCCAAGCCTACCTAATTCTTGTTGTCCGTGGACGAAGTTAGAAGATAGTACACACACTCCTCGTGTTCGATAACCTTGGAATCCTCTAAGGAAAGTGTTACAATGTTATTCCTTGCACTTACAGATTTATCTGTGGACATAATAAATACCAACGATAGCTAAATTTTGATATGATACAAAATATTACATATCCTTAACCTTTAAAATGATCAGGGACATTCAGATTGAAAGAAGCTCAAGAAGGAACCTCCTGTCCATGAAGATTTGTTAAAGAAAAATGTTTTGTGGTATTGCTGTAGCCGGATCTTGTGGATGTGTATCTGGTGAAGTTCTTAGAGAGATTGATATTTTCGTATTATAATTAGCAATATCTAGATAATTTATTTGAAATATCTAGATCTTAGTTTATTATACTTTGGCTTTGATCATGGCTACATGACAGGTTCTATATATTAAAATATATATGAAAAACAGCATATGCGTGTCCATATATTCGAAATTAACAGTACTGCATGTGAATAACCCATAAAAACTAACTTTGTTGATTCCCTCACTCCAATACACATAAGTAGAAAAAATCACAAAATTGTAATCAATGTATTTACGTGGTACACATGTGGAGCCGCATGGCATAAAAAAGCAGTAGTGTTTTGTTGGTAGCTTTGTGTGTGTGGGAGGTTAGAGCTTTACTTATAATATGGATTGAATGATGATATAATGGATAAAAATCTTTAAAACAAGTTGAAGATTGTTTATAACAATACAATTAAAGCAAATGACATATCACAAAGCTATAATATTTTCTGTTACTCTTGTCATCTATTTTTGGAAAATGACTGTTCTTAACAACACTTATTCAAGATAATATATCCTAATATATTATATCTAATTTTGTTTCTTACCCACCAAAGGTAAAATAAATATTAATACATAAAAGAGTTTTTATGATTCATTGTTTCTTTAATTCTAATTATTAAAATTCTTATAGATAAAATATATGTAATTTAAGTTAAATTTAGCACAAGACAAGTTTTAATTACATTCTTAAAATTTTAAAGTATAATGTCTTCCTCCAATGTTTTTATTTATTTTTATTTAATATATTCTATGCCTATTAAGTATGTATTAGTAGTCATGTCTTATCTCAATATTAATAGGTTTGGTATATAAAAATTGTAATGTATTCACATAATTATATATCAGAGTTATTAAGGTATATTATTTGTTTCAATACTTATTATACGTGAAAATATTTGTATTTTTAACATTATTTATATGATCAGACAAGAATGCTAGATTACAAATCAAATATTATAAACGTAAACTATCTTTGGTGGGTAGCAACAATAGCAGTTTATATGTCATCACATCTGACTAGATTGTTGTTATTGATAAAATTATATTTGCCAAGTTGACTGGGGCACATATTTGTTCAAAATAACGAAAAACTCATCCTTTGTCACATTGACATTAAAGATGTAAAATTTTAAAAATAAGAATAAATGTCTATATTCACGTGAACGATCATTTAGGTAGAGCTCTAGATCAAGCTAGAATTGACCACAAATAAGATCTTATTAAAAACTTATCCACCACACCTTTCCCTCACAATCAACAATATTATTAAAATTACGTGAATAGAAAATGATAATACGTAAGAAGGGGGTCGATCCTTTTTTACATGTGACAACACCAGAGCAAAAGGATAACAACTTGATGTGTCTAATGTTAGAGTTCAAGCGAAGCACGACAGCTATTAATGTTCACTTAGATATACAAAATATATTTAACATTCGAAAATCATAAATATAATAAGTGAAGTTCCAATGTATAATTGTTAGATGAGCTTGACCAGCAACATGTATAGCATTCATAATGTGTAACAAACATGTTTTATAATCCCATTAACAAACATGTAAACTAATTTCTCTTCTCTCCCTATCCTACAGCACAACTGAGGATAATATTTTATTCATTGTATCTAGTACAGATTCTAGCTTCCTGTGCTTGAATTTATTAAGCTAGCACTGGTGATTTTAATGTGTAACATCCACAAATTTTCTTATCCCTCCTCTTTGGCACAGACTTAAAAGAAACAATAGAGTTGCCTTTACATGTCAAGAAATTCATACCTAAATAACTAATTATATTTTAAATACATTTTATAATTAGTAAAGAGTGTATTTTATTCAAAAAGATATACACTTTATCTTACCATGGTTATGACAGGCATAACAAAGTCATGTACACATTAAAGGTACCCACAATAAGCATAACATAAATCATATTGATGCTCTCAGCCAATGATAACAATGATACATAGCTCACTCACTACTCATGTACTCAAACACATCTTGGAAACTGCCAGCCATGAAACTTATCTCCTAAGCAAGCCAGTCTGCTACGACTGAGAAAAATATCTTGTACTTAGAAATGTTAGCATTGTTTAGTTTCACATTGTCTAACAATGGCAAGGTATTCATTTCAGTTGCCCAATAAAATAAATTTATTTGTAATTTGTTCCATCTCATGCAACAAATTATTAGAATACTTAAAAATGTACTCTAATATAATTCATTTAAATAAATATTGCTGGTCAATAATAAAAAAATAATTTTGAACAAATGTAACATTTCTGGACTGAGTGAACAGTCAATTAATGACAAATTGTTGATAGCCCCCCGAAGTACGTATGAATATTGACTTCCGTCACCACTAGGTCTTTATTAAGTCATACTCTTACCTATGCTCTTTTCTAGTCAAATGAAATGTTTTGTTCTAATTAAGTATGTTTTGTTGCTTTTTTGTTTTAGGAAAGTGAACTTAGTATGAAGAGAGCGTACACAAATTTCTTTAATAGAGAATTGATGTCATACTTCCTTCATTCTAATATTACTATTGTCGGTTTGTTTAAATTTGAACTAGCTCATGACAATAATTTAAACTGTAGGGAGTATATATATGCCCACAGAAAAAGTAAGCTAGAAATGGAAGGTCGATTATTTCAGTTTTTCTGTGACAGTTCGTGCAGTGATAGATCTTGGCTACGTTGACCTCTGAGCTAATCACTGCCAGAGGAGAGGTAAGGTTTGGGGTTTTGAGGTAGTACCATTGAGTTATGTTATAGTGCTTAATGTTAATAATAACTGATCATTTGATCAGTTGTAATGGTTAGAAACACAAGTTATATACTATAAGGTACTTTAAATAATAGGCTGGATACTAATTTTAAATATTAATGTTTACAATTAATTGGGTGAGGTACCTCCAGTTCCCCATGCACTGTAAGATACCACTTATAATATATTGCGATTGTCTTAGTTAATAAAATTGAGATATCATCTATTCACTACTCTGTTCAGCAACCAACAATCGCCTCGCTCTGATGAGAAATTAAAAAGGACAGCCTATAGAACCCTGAGCTTGGCAAAGAAGGCTGCACAGAAGTCCAGGAAAAGGAGTGGTGGCCCAGTGAGTCTCTGCGTGTCCAGGAGGTACTTGTTGTTCGTCGTCTTGTAAATCTGAAGATCAAAGAAATTTCAGCAAACACATCACCGTGCTTGTGCACATGGAGTAAACACAAATAAAATGCACCATCTGAATTCTGAAGAGCACTCAATAAATGCTAATGTTTGGTATAAGACTAATCAGTCAAAGTGCAATCACTGATCACATTAGAAAACAGCAGATGTATGTTCTTCATAATTAATTACATAATACAAAACTGCCAGATTATTGAGGATAAATTTCATCTGAAATCAGAAAGGGAGATCGTGCTTGACTAATTTCTCCAAAATATTGTTTTAAAACACATGATTGAAAGAAATTGGAAACTGGATGTATTACTCAGTCCTCATTCCAACAACTCTAGTAGATTATTATAAATTTCCAATTAATTTAAATCACTTAGTGAGTTAAATATCTAAAATGTATCCATGACAAACAAAATCAGTATATTGTAGAAAGCTACTAAATACCTGCATTTCAAACTTGATCACAGCAGGTGGCCTCCCATTCGAGTCATCAGTCTCCACGAACGTCGAGCTACGAGGAAAGCTGCTGTTGACATCTACCATGTCGTGGACTTCAGGAGCCCGACGACACCATTTGCATTTCATGTTGTAGAGTCCGTTCTCCTTCCAGCAGGCATTCAGCTCCCGAAGTGCTTCTAGGACCACAGCCATTATCTCATGAGGGCGAGCATGATCAGACGACTGTAGGTTGAATGATCAATACCTTAACAGATTGCTAAGCTTTACAATGGAACTCTAATGAAAAGAAAGGCACGCAAAATAAATAACATATATGCAATACCTGAAGTCCAAGAGCCCATTTTGTTTCAGTAGTATAAAGTGGCTGAAGGCGATATCTATGAAGATCACTGCTTCCTGGAAGAGCTTGCCTTGTGCTAGAACTAGCTGATTCCGTTGAAGGTAGCTGGTTCCGTTGAATATTTTGTACAAAAGATTAAAAAGAATCATGCCAAGAAAAATATCTTTCTCATGAAATATTATGAATGCTAATGGCCCAAATATTTATTCACGCTAACAGCCAACCAAACTGTGAAGTTTTAGTACAAACATATATAGCATAACCCACTTAGTGCGAAATAGAGAGCGAACCATTTTTGCTTTCTGGGAGATGTCTGGAGACAATGCCAAGTGAAGAGGAAGGCCCATCTGAAACCATGGATGCTCTCGAATTTCAGGAATTGTAATTCTTTCCATTGTATCAAAAACAAGCATTCTTGATATCAGGTGCCGGGCCAAAGAAGACAAATGGCTGGGAAGAGTGTAGATGTCACCCTGAAATACGCATAAAACAAGGGATCAAACTAACCTCGAGGATGAAACTACGCTCATTGTAAAACTGAAATAGCTGGCACTAAGTACTTTTACCTTAATATTTCTGAACCTATTCGAATTATTTGCATCATCAAATGGAAGTTTACCACAGAGAAGAGCATAAAGGATCACTCCACAACTCCACACATCAACCTCAGGTCCAGCATAATGTTTACCAAATAATATCTGTGAAGACACACCCCCTATAAATATAACTGAGGACAAGGCCATACAGGCTGACGGACTAACAGAACTACAAATAAATTAAATACCTCGGGAGCAGCATAACTCCGGCTGCCACAATTAGTCTTTAAAAAATGGCCATCGTGCATGAAATTGCTCAATCCAAAATCAGCAAGCTTTACATTATATTCTGAATCAAGTAACAAATTTTCTGGCTTCAGGTCACGATGGGCAACCATGTTTCTGTGGCAGTATTCAACGGCAGACACAATCTGCTAAGAAAATATTAAGCACATAAGACAAACCGCGAACTTAGTGTACACAAAATTCTTCATGTCGAAACATAAACTGTTTCTATGATTATAGTTTGAACTTTTAGCTACATGCTAGTATTGATAACATGCGTACAAACATAAACCTGACTTCAGAAAGAGCATAAACTAATTTAAGTGGCCAGCTTACTCTGAAGGCAATGCGTTTAACTCTAGAAGCTCGCAATTCAGCATGTTTAATAGCCAAATACTTAATGCTGTATCAAATTATCAATCACATTAAAAAACCTTTTTGGAAAATAAATCATATATTGAACACAACAGCAGGCAGCAACACATGAAGAGCATGGACCGATATGTACATTCAATTCCCACTGATGGGAAGAATGAGATAGAGCACACAACAGGTTAAATAAGTAATTATTATCATATAAAATAAAAAGGGTCTAGACGCAAATGAACGCAGGGAGGGGCAATTGCCTGTTGGAAGATTCGGCGGGCTTCTGCTTCTTGCAATCTGCGTTTACTGGTAATGTAATCATGCAGATCGCCATGCTCGCAATACTCCATCACAACATATATATCTGTCGGCGTATCAATGACCTCATATACCGGGATGATATGGGGGTGGATCAACAGCTTCAATATCTTGATTTCCCTCTTTGCTGAAAACAGGAATAAGTGGGAAAAATAATTCAAGCACAAAGCATATATATATCAGTTTTCCCACTGTCAAAAATGTATAAATGAACCACTGCTCCTTGCAAGAGAAAAAAAAAAATTGGTATAGTTAAAGGAGAGGTACCATTCTCTTCCATTTTGTTTTCTCTCATTTTTTTGTAGTTAATTATCTTTATAGCAACCTTACGCCCTGTAAACTTATGCTCTGCAATCTTCACTTTTCCAAATGCACCACTACCTAATTCTCTTCCCAATTTGTAGTTTCTCAGTGCTTCAAAGTGCCTACCCACTCTAGCACTTCCATCCATTTTCAGCCTGCCATTAACAAGATAAGAAACGATGAAGCAGTTTCCTAATGGCCTCCACGACAAAGTTAATCATGCTCTAATAGGATTATAGGTATGAAGCCTTGCATAAACACTAGAACGCACTATTTACGGGTAAGTAAATATCTCCACACAGTTGAGCTATCCATTACTTGCATGTACCAAACCATAGACCTACAAAAACCATCATTGCAGCCCGTTATAGCCCATTTGAGATAGGCTGGGCTATTTGTCTTTACAGTGCAATTCGGCCGCTATAGCCCCATTTAACTTTTGCTACTAGCTATTTGAGATGGATCCACTAAATGTCTTAGCCAGCAATTATTGCACTGGGCTCAGACATGCACGACTGACCATTGCCCCATCGAAAAGGTTCTTTCCAGGAACCTTCTCCCTCGCGAGGTTATTTATTGCAAGCCATAACTGAATCGCTGATTGCTGTGGAACCTTTCACGATGTACCTGCCCGCTGCATCGTGTCCATCGATGGATGCAAGGTGGGACAAAAGTAGACTCTTGGAGACACATTTTTTTGAAAGGAGATAACAAAGTTCACAGAACTAGGGAAGCCCAGTTTACAAAGGTGCATCCCGGCACAGAAAGGCACCAAACAGCAGCAGAAACAAAAACAGAAGGTCTCTAAAACACACAAGCAGCCACCGAGTTCTGTCGATGAGCCGATCGTATTGAATTAATGGGAATCTCGAACACAGCAGGATCTTCAGAAAACAATGGTGTTCAGGAAAGTCAGATCAAGTGATCGACTGACCAGCTGCTAATAGAAACTGGTCAAGCAAATCAAGCAACGAATAATCAAGAAGGAAATGCAGCAAGCAGCATGCAGCGGAGCCCCAAAAAGAACTGCCGCAGAGCAGGAGGAAATCAGCAGCGCGGCCGTTGGGCGCCTTACCTGCGATCAGGTCGAACGGCGGTCACGATCGAGCCGCGAGCGGAAAGAGAGCAGGAGGAAATGATCAGCAGCGCCGCTTTGGGTGCTTTAAACTCGTCGAGCAACCGACCGGGGAAGATGCTGACTTGGCGGCTCTCTCGCTCCGCCTCGGACGTTTGGCTCCTTCCGTTGGTTGTTTTACCTCGTGTCCGTTTGGTGAACAGCGTGAGCAGCCGGAGCCCGGAGGCGCAATCCGTCGTCGTTTTCGTTGTCCTTGACGGTCGAACTAAATTCTGCGTTTCCCCACCCCCACTACTGCCCGAAATCCTGCTTCAAATCTCTATTTCAGACCATAATCTTTCGACCCCTTTACCGTCGAAGCTGACGCGGTGCTGTGTTGGAGGATTTTGTTGTTTCAGGAGCGCGTACTTTCCGATGGGATGGGTTTCCTTGGTTGTATCGCTCGGTTCTTTAACTTTTTCTTGTCGTTAACTTATTATAGAGTCCCTCATTTTTACTATTTATCTTATCTTAAAATATGATAGATTTCTTATTTTAATATATTTTACTTTATCATTAAATATATTTAAAAACATGACATATCATTTGAACTAGTTACTTTTAGATTTACAGTAAGATATATATTTATAACATGTAATGTTTATGTTGTTAACGTCAATCAAATTTATAAAATTATTTGTCAAATTTAAATTACACCAAAGCTAAAAATAAAGTCTTTCTAGGACATAGTGAGTAAATTAAAACGGTGTGCCCTCATAGACTATCACGCGCTTAACATGGAGGATGCTACAGAATTGTTGTCGATGAATTAAGATGTTTTTCAACACCTCGTAGCTGTCAAGTTATTTGTTTATACTAGAATGGTGCAGAGAATAACAAGAAATCGATGGTAAGATTCATCGGTGGTTCCTCGCTCTCGAGTATTACGCCCTTGTTCTTGAAGTTGCCGTGCCGATTCAATGGTACATTTTCAATGATGGTACTTGCTTCCCAATCTCAGTCTCTATAGATATAAAATTATCTATTTGCACAATTAAAATAAACAATATAATGCATAAAAACTACTCTTTGTTGTTCCCTGCTCCTTGAGAGACAACATAAATATAAAAATATCAATTTACACAACAAAACAAACATTACAGTGCATGAAAACTACTGTTCCTTGCTCACTAAGGTACTGCATAAATATCAAATTATCTATTTCCACAACAAAGCAAACAATATATGCATGACAACTACTACTATGTTGTTCCTTGCTCCCTAAGGGACTGCATAAATATAAAATTATTTATTTGCACAACTGACGCAAACAATGCAACTCTTTGTTGTTCCTTGCTCCCTGGGGGACTACATAAATATAATTTACACAACGAAGCAAACAATAAATGCATGAAAATTAATATATGTTGTTCCTTGCTCCCTAAGAGACTGAATAAAATATCAAATTATCTATTAACGCAAGCTATAATTAAGTCGTGTGGGGTGTTCATTTCTCATCCGGTACCTATGTTAGGTGACTAGTACTCCATCCATTCTAAAATAAGTATTCCCTTCCTTTCAAATTACTTATCATCTTAGCTTTATGCATAAAAATTAAAGAGAGGTAGAAAGGTGAGTTCTGAAAACGAGAAAGAGAAATAAAGATAGATATCTATTGAAAAAGAGAAAAATGTGCATTAAAAAACGAGGATGATAAGCAAATTGAGAAAGCTTGAAGTGTAAGATGACAAAGTAATTTGAGATAGAGGGAGTATCTTTTTAGATTTTTAAACATCTATTTTTGACCATTCATCTTATCAAAAAATTATAAAAATATTATTTATTTTAATGTGAAATGATTTATTATTAGAAATAATTCAAGATTAACTTGTTTGTTCTTGCATTTCATATTTTTAAAAAATAAAATAAATGATCAAATATTGATTTTAAAAAATTAAAAAAATCATTTATTTAGAGACAGAGGGAGTATCATATTCACTGGTCCTGGTTTGTCTTACAAACTTCCGCAGCTTCTTTGTCTCATGACGATTTACAAGAATATCAGGGACTGCTGACAGCGACACGATGCGCCGGCCACCAATCCTGTCAGCTTCGGTCCCAGTGACAACTCAGTTTGTGTTCTTTGATTCTCTCTGACTAGCACATTTGATTCCATAGAAATGACTAATATTGTTCATTGAAAAAGAATGAAATATGAAAACTGTCCTCCATCTGTTTGCTAGCGCGGAGTCAAGTGAACCCTGAAATTTTAGTCATGTTTAAGAGAGATGAAAGATTATACTAACCTCGGAATTCTGGAGGACAGAATAGAAGACATACTACTATAGTTTGCAAAAGGGTTCCGAAGCTGCTGCCCCAGAGGTTTGGCTTGTCAACCTCCTTGAAGACTTCCAGGCATTTCTCATCCACATTCAAAATTCAAATGTGATTATGGATTATCAGAACCATTACATACTGGACAGCATAAAGTTTAGTTCCTGACACGAGAGTAGATAAAAGCTTCACATTCGTAATGTGACATGAAAAGAGCACATACGTATAGTTCTGTTAATGTTTGAAGTGCAGAAGTTTCGCTATTTCAAAAGAAACAAAAAGAGTGAAGAAGCTTTGAAGGAATTATTTCAGAAAAATGGTGTTTTGGATACACCGGCACTTTGTAATAACAGCTTCCCCTATGCTCACCTCGCGAATGCGCAGGGCGACATTGTAATAGCAGAGCAACTATCTCTTCTCGCAGCAGGAACTGCTTGAACGGATGCAGGGGACCAACAAACCAGGTCTTACGTGAGGTGATGGTGTACAATGGCGTGATGAATGAGTTTCTCTTGGCTGGACCCACAATATGAGATGACATCTCCCTAAAATCTCTGGCAAAGTCCTAGAGAAAATGTTCCACTCACAATTCTAATTGTTGTGGCCAATAAAAAGTTTCTGATAGTTGAAGGTACGCCCCCGTTGAACCTATTCTTCGGTAACAACATTTTGTAACACAAGACACTTGCTCACCCTAGTTTGAATGTACCTATAAAATCTATGGTTAGACTATTGAACATACCAAATCAATCGTCCACATGTATTGTAATTATATTCTCATTAAAAAATGCATCTAGGTGTTGGTTAGGTTTATGGATGCGTAAAAGTCAATTGAAAAAGATATGCTAGTGTTAAGAGTTTGGACAACAAAGTACTCGCCGTGCTCTACCATGACAATCTAAAAGACATCATACTAAAACATTCCCCAGTGCCGTTGCTGCAGTGTGATGGACACTTGAACAGGAAGAAACTGCATCAGTGTTTATTCGAGCGTCGAAAACGAAGTTTGCAAACACTGAAATTTTACAAAGGTAGTTCTGTCTATGAAATGACCTGTTACATTGAACTTATTCCATCCAGATGGCTTATGCAACACAAGGCACCAACGGCGCATCAAATACAAGTACAGGTAGAAGTACATGACTGAGGAATACTACAGATCTACATATTGTGATCATCTTTATGCCTGTGAAACTGGAAAACAGCACAAGAGAACAGTCTTTCTTGTTAATTATAAGCTGAAAATTGCCATCGGTTCCTCACTTTTTCAGTAGAGCGCGAGAGTAAATCCTCTTGCAGTATGGACTGGTTCTAAGTAGCTCCACATGAGGTCGGATAGCATTCGTCAGCGCAGAGTGCAGTGACCCCTGATAAATTTTTGCTCAAAGTTAAAAGACTTGACAAACTGGTTACTGTAACCATACTATGATTGTGTTCATTTTCTTGAGGGTCTTACCTTGGAATTCTGGAGAGCAGAGTAGATGACATAGTTTGCATATGGGTGCTGAAGCAAACCCTCCAAGTGCGGCGTAGCTAGGAGTTCGAGTATGATCTTTGCCTTGTCAGCCTCCTTGAAGACTTTCAGGCACTTCTCAACCACATTGCTACTGAATTTCTGCATTGACAGATGGATGTACTTGCCTTCAAACTGCTGTGCAAGACTGGAATTTGCGTTTGGAATCTTCAAGTCCATTACATACTGGACAACATAGTTCCTGTAAAAATAGCAGACAAGGCTTGACATTGGTCTGAAAAGTACCAGATGCCACAGTTCTGTGAAGATAAAAAGAAATTGCAGAAGCTTTGGAGAAGCAGTTTCTGAACAATGGAGTTTTTATAAGATAGATAGAAATGTACCCATATGCATCCTGTGCGAGTTCAAAACCATTGCAAGCAATCGCAACAACCATCTTCTCCCTGTGCTCACCACGCGAACGGGCAATGCAACGCTGCAGGACGCAGCAACCGTGACATTGCGTCCCGATCTCAAGGCAATGCAGAGCAGCAGCATCAAAAATTGGCTGGAGGGTATAAATTGTCAGTTATCAACACATCAAGGTAAACTGTTCTTATCAGTTCAATACAGTATAATTTCTGATGGCCTTATTATTACTAATATTCATAGAAACAGAAATTTCCTCTGAACCCAGAAAGATCAATGGCATCGCAATTAGCTTGCTACATTTCTCAGAATTTCAGATGCACGCATCCATGTACCTTGTTATCATCAGCACCGAACGATTGCAAGCACTTCTGCACGACATGGTTGCCATTAGGATCCGTGATGAGGTCCAAGCACCCGGGGCGCAATGCATCGATGATAAGCCTTATCTCCTCCTTTGTCCTGAGGCTTTCGATCAGCTTCTGCACTGCCCTTGTCCTGAAATGCTCGCCAAACAAACAATCAATCAACGAAATGTGCATTCTAGCTGTCAACAAATCGAATTGATGAATTTACCCATGGACGTTGAGGGAGATCCTGACGAGCGCCAAGGGGTCGGCGGTGACGGCGAGCACGAGCTCCATCCTCTGCCCGGCGTCGCAGACAGCGAGCAGCTTCTGCATCAGGTAGTTCCCGAAGGGGTCCACCATGAGCTGCGCGGCGTGGCGCGACACGCCGGCGAAAATGAGGTCGACCTCGCGCTTTCCGTCATCGAGCCGCTGCTGCAAAAACCGGCACCCGTGCTGGTCGCAGGCGACGTGGTACATGAACCCGCGCAGGCCGGCCAGGCTCTCGCCGTGCGACTTGGCCGCCGCCGCCGCGGCGCCGCACTTCTTGGGGGTCGACATCGCAGACGCAGCGCAGCCGCCGTTCTTTCTCCTTCCGTTCTTGCACCGGGGCCTCGGCACCGATACTTGCGCCGGTGGCGGCGAGCACCGCATGTCCCTGTAGTCGGCGGCATCAAACAGGAAGGGATCCAACGGAGACGGCATGTGCGCGCGGTAGTGAGTTGCCATGGAGAACGGCTGCGGTGAGGCCGCAAGATCCTCGCGTTTGTTCGGGTAAGGCAAGCCAGCGAAGCCGATCCCGGCGGCGGCGACCGGCACCTGCGGCGTGTCGTCGCCGTCGACGATGCCCATGGCGGCGAATTCGTTGATGAGGTAGGAGAGGTGGGCCCAGGAGAGGTCCTCTGCTTCGGCATCTGCGTCGGCGCCGCCGAGGAGGCCGCCGTGGTGGAGGAGCGGGATCTCGTTGAGCAGCATCTCCATCTCCTTGTCCAGCTTCATCTCCCACACCTCGACGACGACGAATTAGCCGGACCCCAACTCAATCTTGATCTTGGCAAAAGATAAATCGCTGGAGAATTGCGTCGTCGCCGATTGAACGGGATCGGAACGGAGTGGATATTTGGATTGGTTCGTCGGGAAGGATTTGGGTGAGGGGCGGTGGTTTCTTGGAGACGGGTTGTTGGGGCATGCAGGGGAGGAAGGAGGGAGGTTTATATATGGATAGAGTGGGAAAGTAGTGAGGAGTGAGGTGAGAGGACAGTGCCTCTCCTGGGGTTCTTACCAAGTCTCACATTCTTTCTTTAGCTATTCACTTGATATTCATTTTAATTTATTTTTTTTGGTTTTTTATTTCTTCCTTTTTTGAACTTTCGAGGGTTACCATCCAAGTGAAATACTCTGCATCAAGCAATTGGAATCTTGTATAATTTTGTGACTAGGATCATATGAATTAAATTACCTTGCAATAGAAATAAGAGTAAATTTCACAAAATTACATGTTCTTTGATGAAACTATTACAAAACTACACGTTTAAGAGGGTGTATCATAAAACTACATATTTTGTATATTCTTGTATCATAAAACCTCTCTTGAGTGGTCATTTAACATCTTTCCTTATATGTCTAAGTCCATCCCAATGAAAAAGGAAATTATGCGGTATAATATAATTATATATATTGCTGTAAATTTTTTAATCCTTTTGTGGTCGTCAACATTAATATAAAGGTGAAGTTAAATGCTTAACATATATAGCAACTTGTATTGAGTCTGCCCTCGCAAAAAATACCAGTGAATTATTCACCTTTTTGGGGAACATCAAATATCAAACGTCCATGCCAAAAATCTTGGGTTTACCGGTTCAAGCATATCTATTTTGAGGTTAACCGTTACACAGCCACTTGGCCCACTCATCTCCAGTGGCCATTCCTGCGGTCCAGTGCTGCCCGGATTTGCCTTTTGTCCGTCAACAAAAGGACATAATTTCGGAGCTGCTCGGTGCGCTTTTGGGCCCGCTGTCAGCCACTTAAGCCCCTACCTTTTTCCTCCGAAAAATATCTCCTGCACGATATTTTCTCTCCTGTCTTTGTTGGGTCCCTACTCAGGAAGGAGATATTTGAGCTTTTGGATTCATGTGGGTCCAACAGGATGAGCAAGCATTGCGTACAACCAAGGAGTGGATAAAACTCCAGGTTATCGATAGGAGGCATGCCCTGAACCTTGTGCTCGAACATGGACCAAGGCTCCTGCACTTTTTGGTACACAAGTTGCGCACAGTGATCTGTCCTAGGCTCCATATCAGGTTATGAGTGGAGACAGGTCTTAGGAGAAGGCCAGCCTTATGATGCTCATATATTTGCAAGGATTTCGTTGCTTTAGACTGAATTTGATATTACAGGTCAGAAATTGGGCATAGCAGGTTTGCAGGACCAGAAACTGAAACCAACGGCAACTGAAGTCTGCAAATTGAGATCATCCTGTTCATTCCAAGAATTGTTCTAACTTGATCTGACCTATTTTAGAGTGCATACAGGTTGCAAAGCTTGCATTAGCCACTGATTTTCCCTTGTAAAGATCGTCTTTTCTCTTCAAACAAAAAATATATGAATCGGCTTTCTTATCCAAAGGTAGCCAACATTCGATTGCCCCAAAATAATTGTGTCGTCATCAAACAAAATTTGGTTCAGGGCCTGTGCCGTCTTCTCATCCGGAACAACTTGATGAAATCATTCGCATATATTTATATACAGATAGAGGCACCAATAGCTGCAAATTCATCCCTGCTGTCCCATTCTTCACATCCATCTGATCCTCGTTGGTTCCCATGCTGCCTCTTCGTCAGTAGCCTGTTCACCTGTTCTATTTCCTCGCCAACTATATATTTTTTCCCTTTGTATCTTCATCAGCAGCATGATTATGTGAACAAAGGCTCCCAATATGCTGTTGTCCCAACTAACTCCCGAAACATAATGTGTAGAAATACAAGGAAAGTGGGATACAGTACAATGAAAACAGAAAAAAAAAACAATAGGAGGAAGGCAAAAATGCACCTCCATTAGTTAAACCTCATAAAAATTTTCGATTTCGCGGACATGCGCTTCCTTGTTTACTATCGTTGCTCCTTCTCTTTCCTCTTTCAGAGATTTTACGGCACGAGGATATTTTATATTATTATACCCAAGAAGCCTAAGTAGCTCATTTATAATTTCATCAGCTTGTTCAAGTGATAAGGCAAAAAGCTTGCATCTGCCTTCTCCACTTGCAATAAGTGGCTACTGGAAAGTCCAATGAAGCAGCACGAGTCCCTGCAACAGTTTCGATCTCTTTATGAGCAATGATTCATGCTTTCTCCCTCCATTCAGAAATAATTGTCAATCTAGCTCTCGGCAAGTGAATTAATATGAAATGAAAAAGTGTGGCACAGAGAAGAAAAGGACAGAGAGAAATGTATTAGAAAGTGAAAATAACAATTATCTATGTAAAAAATAATTCTAGAATAACAATTATTTTTGAACAGATAAAGTATCTTCTTTGTTAGCCCTTCCTCATGACAGCTTTCTGATATGTCCTCTTCCATCTCTCTTTTGCTTCTTTACCAATTTTTTAAATTCCAAAAATTTTCAATTTTTTGAATTTTTAAAATGAAAAAAATTCACTAAAAACCACAAAAACCAAACCGATTTTCACGATTTTGTTAACCTTGCTTTCACCTAATAAGTGGCACGAATATCTGTAGTCATTCCTACGTTGCGGGACAGAAGCAGAGCAAGGACACAGGCTTCTTGCCAGTTTACAGTTCAGCTTTGACTGCGAAGCTCAGCTTAGCTCCATGCATTTCTGCCTCTTCCAATTTATGCGAAGCTCAACGTGAGGATCGTTATTTCTGTTAGAAAATATTCTCAAGTGATCAGTTCACTGGGTGCCTCTTAGAAGAGACATTTTTCCTACTCTATATATATGTAACACCTTGCAATAATAAAGATTAATGAATCATGTTATCTCCCTCGATTGTCTCTCTACGAATCTCAACAGGTTATCAGCAGCACGCTCTCAACACTGAGTGAGGAATCACGATGAGAAGCATGATGGCCTGGAGTCTGGATCTCTCCATCGACGAACACAAATCGTTGCCATCGAGAAGGGCATGCAGGATACGAAAATCTATCGGGTAATACTGTAATTTTACATTACCGATTGTGTTTACTGTGCCCATCTTTGTGTTCTTCACGGGAGACTGGATGGCTGGCACCACGCGCGACAAGGACGGGCCTTGCAGTCTTGCCCCAGCAGGCCATCATGACGGCTGCTACAGCAGTCAGTGGCTCTTCCCGCGCGTGCGCGAACAGCAGGCCCCGGCCCCCGCGCTCGCCATGGCCAGCGCTGCCCGGCGGTCCTGTCCCGGCGCGCACGCACCTCCGGCGCGGCGGCATCTGGCTCCTGTGGCCCGGCGGATTCCACTCTGGACAGCGCTGCCATGGAGTCCGGGGGCGTCGTCCGCCCAGTAGCCAACCGGCCGAAGCAGTGGCGTGCCCCAAGCACTGGACTACGCCCCACATCCACACGCGCTACCTGCAGGCCGGCCACACGCCATCCACGCGGCAGCACCGTGCGCCGTCCACGGGCTTCGCCCCGAGGACATGAGCACCCTGCCCCTACGCCCAATGCACGCAGGAGAGCGCGCCCTACGGCCACGCCGCCTCACGCGGCTCCGCGTTCCACGCGCCTGTGCGCCGCAGCCGGTGGCGGAGCGCGACTGCGCGCCCTCGCCGGAGACCCCCACGGGTTAGCGGCGGCGCAAGTTCTAGCCTACCGACGGCAAGTCCGCGGGTCCCAAAATACGGCGGAGCCGGCCCTCGGCCACGCGGTTACGGTGGCTGCAGTGGCCTGACAGGCGCCTCCTGGCCGGCGAATGGGTGCAGCGGCTGCGGCCGAAAGGCGTCTTGTGAAGCCACTAACTGCCCGCTGGCAGCATGCTCTTGCGGCTCACGGCCTTGGACAAAATAGGCCCATTTTAGGCTGGTTTCAAAAATCGGCCAGGCCCCTAACATTTCACAGATTGACCCTCTGGATCTCTGTAATTACGGAAATTTTAATATAAATTCTGTTTTCTGGTTTAGCCTCATGCTTTAACAATAGTTGCGCCGTGAAAGTTACAGATGTAAATTCACTAAATTGATTGCTATCAAGCATTTCCAAAGTGCAATTTAATTCCAGTATTATTTCTGGAATTTTATTGTGTTCAATGTGTTTGTTTTTCAACATTCACTATGACGCATTTTTATTGTAATTAAGATATCCATCTCTTGTATTTACAATCGAGATGAATATTTCTTACACTAAAAATTGTAATTGAGATTTTTGTCTCTTGTATTAATAATTGAGATGAAGATTTCTTTTAATTTTTGCAATTGAGATTAGTATTTCTTGCGAATTAATTTTCGCAATGGAGATTCAAATTTCTTGCAAAAGAGCTGTGAAAATTTCTATTTCTTGTATAGTACAATTGAGATGGAAATTTCCTAAATTTAACCCTTGCAATTAAGATTGGTATTTCTTGCAAGTTAACTTTGCGGTACAAATTCCTATTTCTTGCAAAGCATAATTCTATATTGTTTTCTAGAACAATCCTTTTATGTCCAATGGTTTGCCTTACGTGCATTACCTATGACATAAGATAATAATTATGTTTAGTGACTTATGTTGTAAATTATAGTTTCACTTCTCATATGATGTGAAATAAATTTATATCCCTTGGGTTTGCTCTTCAAGCATTCCCTATGACATATGACTGATATTTCTTGCAGTCGAGACAACAATTTCTTGTAATTGAGATATCGCGGT
>BCLH01001645.1:47030-61164 GCA_001602315.1 Zoysia pacifica | reverse complement strand
CTGAATTATTCTGTCCAATGTGCATATATTATGCAGCTGCAGCAACTTCTCTGCATTTTTAATACATTTTGAAACTTGAATGGATTATATAATTGAGGTTCTATGTCAGATTGGGTTTGCAACGTTGTGCAATGAAAGGATAATTAAACAGAATAATCTTATACCTAGTCATTTGTGGAATGGTTTTTCTTTGTTTCTTATATTGTTTTTAGCTGAACCTTCATGAAACGTAGGATTAGCACCAATTTGCTACTTTTTGTTATAGAATTGCTCGACTTCAGAAAACTCTGATCCAAAATTAGTTTATCTGTGTATTTATACATCATGCAACTGGAATTGCTTCTAAAATGAGGCAACATTTCATTTACGCACAAGATAATCGACAAAATACACCGAGTTGAGCCTGCTAAACTATGTTACTGTTTGTTCCAGAGAGCACAAAATCCTGATTGTTTACACAAATGCGAATGAGTGAGGAAGAGCATCTTACGGGTAGGCGACCAGTTTCGATGGGGAGGCGTGTAGCCTGAAGGGGCAGATAGCGATTTGCAGCGGCTGGAAGGACTCCGCGGCGAGCTTGGCCTTCAGGTATGCCGTCTCCGCCGTGTCTACCGGCAGCGCCCGGCGCCACCCCGTGGGAGCCCCCGTCTTCTGCGCCGCCACGGCCACGTAGTCGCACGCCTCCAGGTGGACCCGCAGCTCTCGCACGGCCTCCGCAAAGTTCCGCTTCGTCACCTGCTTAGCTGTCGCGGCGGCGGCGCGCGGGGCACCCATGGCTCCAGCCTCTAGCCAACGCTCGATGGAATCAGGCACTGGGATTACTACTGAAGGCCGGGAAGCGGGCGCCGGCTGGCGGCGGCGCGGGATCGGCGTTGCGCTGGGAGATTTTTTAGTTTAATTTAATTTAATTGCGAGTACGAGTGGCAGCCAGTTTGGGTGGGTCGGCTGGGTGGGCCGTGAAGAGTTTTTTTTTTATCAGGCCGTGAAGAGTTGGGCTGCGGCATAGGTAAGTTCATTGGACTGCAGAAGCGAAGTTATCTGGGTCGGTGAGAAAGTTCAGGTAGCCCGCACTCTGGTAGAATTCCTCCTCGAAAAGAAAACTTTCTCAGTTCAAAAAAAAAAAAAAAAAAAAGGAAACTTACTTCCGTCAAAGGAATGATATTTTCAGATTCTAAAAGAAAACTTATCAATCAGTTATACTCCTACTATGCTAGTGGCTGAGAGAATGATTGCTAGGTTAATAATTTGAATTTGAAGTCTAGATCCATTGATACCGTTTTGAATGCGTGCAGAACAGTTGTGTCGTTCTAGAATAATGATCAATAGTAATCTCTTTGATTTTAAAACATTAACAACACAGATTTCTAATATCAACTTTAATTATTCATTTCATAAAAAAATATTTTTATTATAATTTTATATATTATATACTATTAGTGGTATTTAAAACAAAACTAATAATTTTACAAATTTGAATATTTTTTTAATAAAACAAATGTTCAAAATTGATATTAAAAATAAATAAATTTAATATTTTAAAACTGTAAGAAGTACTTATTAAATTATTCATTACAGTATATAGTTACTTCAGTAGTTGGTGACGAATCATTTTCACTATTATTATGCATAGCAAAGCTTTGGACGACGGTAATAATCCGCTAGTTGGTGAAGCTTGGCTGGTTGATAACTTCGCTCCAGCCTCCGGAGACCAGTTGGCCACGGAAAATAAAAGATTTGAAATTTTTTAAAACATGTTAGATTGATTGAGAAATCGGTGAAAATAAGGGTGTTTATAACATTTCAACTAAATTATATTAAAATTTAAAATTTTAATTTGTAACAATTTTGACCAATTTTACCAGTTTTAAAATAAAATCCGGCTGAAACCAGTTTGCGCGGCCCTATCCGTCGGTATCTGTTCGGGCATGCTCCGTCATAGTCATACTCCTCGTTCGTTCTCCCCACCGCGGCCTCTTCCTCGCCATCTGGGCGTCGGCTCGCGCGGTCCCGCTCCACCAACCCGACCCCTCTTCCACGTCCTCCCTCGCGCGTGCGCACCCGTCGCCGGGAGGCGAGATCCATATACAAGCCCGCGCCACAGGGATCTCGAGGCCAAGGGCGACTTGGAGGAGCAAAAGCAATCTGGTCACCATGGAGCCGTCTTCGTGGGACGCCCTCCGCAAACAGGTGAGGAGCTTGCTTCCCTCACTTTCCTCCGCCTTCGGAAGAGAGCCCTTAACATGCTTTGATCGCGGCTTCACTGAGATCTGGCTAGCTGATCCCCATGGCTGCGTGTTCGATTTTGGGCTCTAGTTATAGAGGTCAACCTTTGCGAAGTGTGTGGGTGTAATTCGCCTGCTTGAGTTGCCTTCCTACGGATATTTGCTCTTTCTGGAGCGGTTGGAGAACCTGCGATCTGGATGATCGACGCAGAACAGTTGCACAAAGTTGACTTGAGTTCCACCGTTGTCACGTTGAGTGCATTTATGGCATCGTCACAGTTTCAAAGTCGTGTTGTGAAGTGCATTCCTCTGCTAGTTTCTGTGGCTTAGCTATCAAGGAAACCTGGAATGGCTGAACTTAACATTGGGAAGACCGGCATGGCCAATGGTTCTCCACAGCAAATTAGCAATCAGTGTCTTCAAAAGGGTTACTTGCTACTTGGATGGGATGGTGGCCACCGTCCCTAGTTTAGGGTGTGTCAGATGGCCAATTTTGAAATGGTTAGTCCATGATTGTAATTGCTTTGTTGGGGGTTGGGGGCTTAGGGGAGCTCAATTCTGATCATAAGTATCTAGTTAGAATTGATGTTTGTAGTTTCCAGTTCATTTCCTCTCAGTTTGGCGGGGTGTTATCTTTCATGTGCTTTCATGCTTGGTAGTATCTGTGTTTACTGGTGCACATCTTGCTTCACCTATTAATTCTTAGAAATACTGGAGTATTGGCCTTTCTTGCTGTTCATAGTAACTTTATTTCAACGTTGTTTAAAGAACTTTCTGTTCTGTTGTAGGCAAGGAGGCTGGAAGCTCAACTAGATGACCAAATGAATGCATACCGTAAATTGGTTTCTATGAAGTCTGATGGTTCAGAGAATGATATTGAGTCTGATATAGAAAGATCACTGAAGCAACTTCAGCAAGTAAATTCTCAAATGCAAACTTGGATATCATCAGGAGGCTCAGATGTCCTCTCTCACACATTGACTCGTCATATGGAGATTCTGCAGGATCTGACCCAGGTTACCATTTCCTCTTGCATTTGTTTAGGGTTGAATTGTTAAATCGGTAGTCATCTTCAACTGCGAACAAACTAAAGAAAGCATGTCGTAACTCGAAATTAAGCTTTCTAGCTAGAATTTTGTTCACTTCCACCTGATAAGATAGTGTCATGGTTTTTTAGCATCGAATTCTTAAAAGCAGTAGTGATCTTCAACTGCAGTCAACTTAAGGTTTCCTAATTAAACTTTTTCTGCCAGAGTTGTGTTCAATTCCACCTTGATAAGATAATGTAGCAACACTCCTATGAATTTCAACCAAATTCTAAATGTACTCCATTCTAACGCAGGAATTCTACCGCCTTCGATCAAGTCGCAGAGCAAAACAACAACATGCTTCCCTCCTTAATTTGAGAGATTTTGACAGAACAAGCTTTGATGTTGAAAGTAGTGCTGACTCCTCTGATCAGTATCTCCTCAAAGAACAAGCAACAATCAACCGGAGTACTGGACAGGTACAATCCTTTTCCCTTATCGCTGTTTTGGAACCACAATAGTCTGATTGTTGTCTCCGACATTCCAATTCCACTATTTTTTTATAGTAACTTGGCAGTCAAACTCTGCCATTTTGTATGTGTTTGTGTTCGGGTGTGGTAGACTGGGGCATAAAGTTAGATGATAGCGAAAAGATTAGCGAAGAACCAAATTAAGTACCACTTCTAGTCGACATTAGCATGGTACTTTCAGTTGTGAAAACATACTTGATATGCAAATCATGTAACTGGTTGTGATCTAGTAGAAGTTTATTTTTATATGCATGTACATCTCTTGGCACCACACTCTTTCATTGAGTCCAACTAGTGCAACTTTCTAGATGACCTCTGTTTAGAATTCCAAGCATGTTGTAAGACTCAATGTCTCTTATCCTCCAAAAAAAGAAAAAAAAAGAGCACAAATTTCGGGGTGGACTCTAATAGCATGTTGCCCAATCATTATGGAAACCACTTCCAATATGACGAAACTTCTCAGGCATGAGCTTTTATGAAATCATCATAGATGCCAGCTCTATCTGTGAAGCAAGGTGCAATACCCTTCTTGAATCAGCGATGGCTCACATGTTACGAGACTTAAGGCAGACGAGACAGAACATTCCTTTGAATTTCTATGCGTTGGATGACATTTCCATATTCATGTGTTCTGTTTTGTTGTTTTATCTCAAATTATAAACCTTGAGATAGTTGGAGAATTTTCAGATTTTGCCCCTTAATACGTGAGCCTTTCGGTTATTGCCCCCTCAATATGTGTGACTTTCATTTCGAGCCATTAAATACGTTAGCCTCTTCGGAATAAGCCATTTTTAGTTTCCCGCTTCAATTATTGACCAAAATACCCTTCTTCATTTCTGGTCGATCTAGTCGCCACCGCTTCACGCCTCGCAGCTTCTTACCGCTCGGTTCGTGCATCTGTGCTTGCTCGTCTGCTTTGCTCGTGCTCGGCCAATTGCTTGCCCGCACACGTCTGACTAACAAGTTCATCCGCCCGCATAATGTTGTAGCTGATCGACTGCTTTGGTGGGCGAGGTAGTCGGTCGAGTATGGGCGAAGCAGATGAGCGAGCACTGATGGACGAGCTAGATGGTGAGAAGCGGTGGCGGCTAAGTCAATCGGAGATGAAGAAGAAGGATATTTTGGTCAATAATTGAAGCGAGAAACTAAAAATGGCTCATTTTGAAGAGGCTAACATATTGAATGGCTCGAAATGAAAGTCACACGTATTGATGGGCAACAATCGAAAGGCTCACGTATTGAGGGGCAAAATCTGAAAATTCTCAGTTGATGTAACTATGAACAATTGTAGCTTCATTTTCATATAAAAATGTAACGCGGGGTAGTTGTAGCTCACACATGGAGCTCTATTGAGAATATTCTGAGTTAAATCTTGTATTTAGTTGAACCCATGCCCCCATTACTCCGTGCTGTTATTGTATAGGGTCTGCCACCTTAGATTTATTTACTGGAACAAGTTTCCTTTCCTTTCATGAAGGGGTAAATTGACTCAAAATCATGTTTGGCGGGGTAAAATGAACCAAAACATAGTTTAGAGGGTATTTGAACTTTGGCTATACTTGAGGGGAGTAAATTGGACTTAATCCTTACTCTTTCATGATATTCGTTCTTGTGGATTTATGCATGTGAATTCTATTTGTGCGTTTAGAATTTGGAGTTAGTTGCTATTAGTATTACTATCCTTATTGGAGATGATATTTACACCTGGAATAATATAACAGATAGATAATGTAATATCACAAGCTCATGCAACCCTAGGTGCACTTGTATCGCAACGATCGACATTTGGTGGAATTACTACAAAAATGAGTAATGTTGGCAGTCGACTCCCAACGGTATTTTGCACATACCATCTATTGTAATTTTTTAGTAATTGTTTCCCATCTTATATACATCTGATAATTTAATTTTTGTTGCAGATCAATCACATCCTTTCATCAATCAGAAGAAAGAAATCGATGGATACCATTATTCTTTCCCTAGTAGCCTCTGTCTGTGCATTTCTTATTTTCATTTACTGGTTGTCAAAGTAAAATATTGTTAAACAAGGCACTATAGTACTGTGAGCTTGGATATATAGTATACATAGCCAATAGGAGTATGTACAATATTGTTTCAATGTTGTTATGATCCTGAATGTGTTCTGCGTCTCGTGTCAATTTCAAGCTATTGCTCAGATTGAGATATTCGTTAATCAAAATAATCCCATGCTGCACCTTTTTTTTGTGGGGGTGGGGTGGGAAGGCTCCACGCTGCACTTAACAAGGGTCGTTCCAGGCTTCCAGCCAACTATCCAGCGGCAAATCGTTCTCTTGTTGATTCCGGAACATTTTGTCATTTCATGGGATAACTGTAAGTCGGCAGGAGATTTTTTTTTTGGTTGCTCAAAATCGGCAGGAGATTAGGGCCGTGGGCTGTGACGCTAATGAAATACTGAAACTGTAATAGTAATACTAGTAATTTTCTGGCCTAAGATGTCTGTCTTATTAGAGCTTATACCTCCCATCGGTCTATTCTTACATGATATTTACATGCATTAATATCACTTTCACATTACAATCAGAACATCAATGTATGAAACTTACATTCTGAAATTGGAAAAGGGAAGCAGGGCTTGTTTAATGAGCAAATGCCGCCACTCTCCAAGGGCTTGTTGGCTTCTTTATTTCAGCTTTTCAGCTGATCTTTTTGCGAGTCAAATAGGATTCTAAAAAGCTGAAAGAAATAGGGCTTTAAAAAGCTGAAATAACCAGGATTTTGAAACCTCACTTAGAGCTGTTTTTAGGCTTTTGATGTGCAGAGAAATTACAAAATCAAACATCAAAACCAAATTATAGGAGTAACTAGCTACCCACCAGCTTTTCAAAAAGTTTCAGCCCAATGTTTTCTTCTCTCGCAAAGGAAAAATAGACTTCAAAGGACAACAGTAATTTTGAAGTGGAATGACAGTGGTCCTATCGACCTTAAGTGGAACAACAATAACATTCTACTTTACCTAAACTCAAATCTTCATTTTTTGATAAAGCACTCGACGTTCTTCATCCATCGGACTAGTTCAGAATGCTCCTTGTTTTCCATGTACGTGTGCAGGAAGGCAGCAAGGTCATCATCAACCCCTCTTCGTTCCAAGTAATCATGCAGCGTACTTTGCATCTCCTCATCCAACTCACTGCTCACAAGCAAATTATTTCTCAGGATATGCACCAAAAAGGAAAAAAAGCATCAAAGCATCATCATTTTATATTATCGATAAATAACCTGATTTTTTAGTGCATAAAGAACCTGATTAGTAGTAAACCGTAGAAAAAAAACTCCAACCAGTTTTTAGTTTATTTCAAAAAAGTTGTCCTAACAATATAAATTAAAGGAATAATTGCATCTATATCATCACATTAGATATACCTTTCATCTGTACCAGTTTTGATGCCTTTACTGCACTTGTTTGGGGGTGAGAATGTAACAGGGCAGGTGGCATATCAATTTGGTTCTCTGTACTACGATACAGTACATTGTTAGTCCGCTCCTTCTCATCTAACAAGTTGCAGCCACCATTTTTCAAAACAATTTTTTAACATTCCACAAAACAAACCAGTTTCGTGAAAGGAATTCAAACTATTCCCCATCCCCCGAGTTACTATGAGTAACGCGGCCGTGAGGACAAGTTAACCTTCTTTCCACGCAAAATTTAGAAATGTAGAGTAATTTTCATGTAAACATCACCTGAAATGGCAGCCCAAGTACGGCTTCACCGGCTCCGGCCCATCGCAGCGGACAGGGAAGACCCTCACCACCTCCATCTCGTCGGGCCACGCGGAGCAGTAGAAGGTGAGCGTGACCCCTGGCCGCACGGCGTTGGAGACCTGGACGCGGACGCTGATGTGCAACCTGGGCGGGCCACCGGTCTCCGCGCCCGATCGGGTGGGCGGCAACGCGCCGTTGACCAGGGTGGCGTCCACCTTAACCTCCTCCTCCGCCTCGCTGCCACCCTCTGCGGCCGGGAACGCGCGGGTCAGGCGGATGAACTGCTCGCCGGGACGCTCGTCGAGGGAGAAGTGCGCCGGTGGCGGAGGCGGCGCGGGTGGGGTGGAGCCGGCGAGGAAGGAGAGCTCGGAGCGGAGGCCGCGCAGGAGGCGGTCGACGAAGGCTGAGCGGCGCATGTCGGAGATGTAGGTGCGCGACGGGAGGAGGTGCGGAGGGGTCGGGGAAGGGACGGGCAGCGTGCCCAGGTGGGGGCGCAGGCGGAGCAGCCGCCGCGCCAGCGCCATGGCGTTGCTGATCGGCGGCGGAGCGATGTTTTGTGCGGGGGTTTGGGGCCGGCGGTGTGGTTTGGAAGGAGATTCCCTCGGTTTTGCAGGCAAGGGCGCGGCCCAGTGTTTGCAGGCCTTGCTTTGACGCTCCACCGGAGAAAAAATCGCGGCCTGGAACTTACTTCAGCCTTCTGAAACGTGCATGAGGAAAAAAGCCCAGTCTGTAATCCAATTCGGCCCGGCCCGTCTTCGCCGGACATACGTAAGCTGGTTGCGCGGGTCAAGACCGGCACAGTTTCCAACTGCTGCCGTGTCAGCAAGGCTCGCTCCCACAGCGTTTCAAAAAAAAAAAAAAAAAAAAAAAGGCTCGCTCCCACAGTGCGCTGTCCACGGTCCGCGAACGAATCGGGATCACCTCACCTCCGTAGCGCAAGCGAGTGGCAGCCCGGCACGACACAGGGACGGCAACACGCGGAGTTCCTTTATTTGCCAAAAAAAATAAATAAACACGCAGAGCTTCTTCTGCTCCTCGGCGCGCGACACGTAACGCGTGGTGCAATCCGGCACCACACACCTGCGGCGTGGCGCGCCACACGGGTTTCTCGTTACGTGCCGCGCGACGAGAAGAGCCACGCGCACCTGCCACGTCGCGTGACTCTTCTCCTGTTCACGTGACATAAGCGGATTTTCTCAGCATCGTACTCATTTATCATAGATAAAGTACCCGCGGTGCCCACGACTGCTGTTTGCAACGGGCAAGTACCGCGGCCGTCGCGCGGAGAAACCGGAGCGAAGCGGGCGCGACGCCGCGGCGGCGTCACCGTTGCGACAGCCGTGATCCGCACGACGCCCGCAACGGACGCGACGCCGGCGCGCGCGGGTCACGCGAGGCCGGTCTGCCGCCGCCTCCCTGGCATGACGCCCAGGGCAAAGCGGCCCTGCCCTCCGCGTCGGCATCCGTTCGACCGCGCGCGGAGCTGGAGGCACGAGGACGCGAGCCGCGACAAGGTTCGTTTGGAACTTCATGGACGGGTCTCCAGCTTTCCGCCGCGCCGTCGCCATCAGCGCCATTTCCCGCACGTAAAAACCAGAACGATATTCGGTGCGTTCTTGGCGCTTGGCGGGAAGGAGCAAGGAGTACCGGTGGCAGCACTGTGGAGTACTGGCTCGTATTGTGCATTCCCGATAGAGAGCGTCATGCAAACCGCAAACGGTTGCCTGGCGCGTGACGCGAACGGGACCTGAACGCCCAGTGGCGGAGCGGGCCAGCTTCAACGGCGAGGGGGCTCGTCTCCCTTCCTACTCCAGCCCCTCCACACGGTTTACTTGATTTTTTTTAAGGGAACAGCAGAGTTTACTTGACGACTTCTCATCTTTACGTCGCCTGGATGGGAAGGTTACTCGAGACTAGCTCTGTAGACTAGCCACTAAAAAGAGAGTGCTCTTTGGCCCAGTCCAGTCAATCATTCCGGCGTAACCGGACAATGTAGCCTGTAGAACAAGATCCTCCAGCGTCAGGACGCGTAATCTCGATCCGTGGATTACCCACACAGAGCATGACCAGAATTGCAGTCAAAACTTGAGTGACATGAATGGGAATTCCAAATTCAGCGTTTTTGCAGTCAAAACTCGAGTGAGCTGAATGGGAAGTTTTTGCAGTCAAAACTTTGAGTGACCTGGTCATCTGGATGGGAATTTTTGCAGTCAAATTTTGAGTGACCTGAATGAGAATTCCAAATTCAGCTTTTTCAGCCAGATAGCCTACTGCAGCACTTCCAAAAGGACATAAAACCATCCTGCAAATGATGCAAAATCACCAACTGAATTGATTAGCAATGAGTCGAATGACTAACCATCATGTGAACACGACCGTCACGGGCCATAACAGCGGGGTTTGTGATCAAACACCTATGATTAAAGGTTCAGACACTCAACATGGCTACTGCTGGACAGCTAATTGATTGATTGATTTATAGACTCGGGCACTTTAGAGCAGGTGACGAAAGAGAGACACAAAATTCGCCGCTGGAGGCTGTTTGACGCTCACCATGAGGCTGGTCTGGACCCACTCAATATTTTTCAAAATTCCATGAAATTTGATTCATAAACTCATCCAAACTGTTCCATATGCCTTCAGTTGATTCATGAACTCACCGGAAATGTTCAGTATGCCCTCCATTGGTCCACAACTTTACTCAAACCATTCAATAAGCTTTGATTCATAAACTCACTCGAATTGCTCGATATGCTCTCAATTGGTTCATAAACTTAACTAACTCTTCAATAAGCCCTAATCAATTGATTCATAAACTCAAACTGTTCAATATGCCTACAATTGATTCATAAACTCACCCAAACGGTTCACAATCCTAACCAAGAACAGCAAAATTTGCTGGCAATTTTAAAACATCAGAGGCTGCTCGTTTCACTAAGCAATTGCTACATTAATCCAAGCTCAATTCGATCCCTAAATTCTCAAACTGCACAAGAACAACGCAACTTACAACAACAATCCAATGCGAAAACTGTGATGCCACCAGCCGGAGCAAGGCCGCCCGGCGCTAGCTCTTCCACGCGTAGATGAGCAGCGAGAGACCGTCGCCGCGCTGCATCTCGGCCTCCTCGGGGCTGGCCCAGTCCATCACCGTCGAGCTGCTCGCCCACGACGCCGTCGAGGACGCAACGGACGTCGACGACGACAAGCTCCCCTTCGCCAGCCTCCTCCCTCGCCCAATCCTCCGGTCCCCGTTGCTGCCCGTCTCGCTCCAGTCCCTCTGCCCCCATCGCGCGAGGTAGCCTCCCCAGCTGCCCGTGTTCCTTCGAGGAGCCAAGTCGGAGGAGGGGTCCTTCCCCAAATCCGCCTCGCGCTCCTCGGCGCCGGCGCCGAGCTCGAACCGGAAGACGAGCACCGCGTGGGCCAGCGCGTGCGTCGGGGCGTCCGCTGGGGGCGGATCGCGCGAAGGGAAGAGCCAGTTGTGAAGGTCCCAGGAGACCAGGACGCGGTCGCCGCCGCCGAGGTCGACCCGCTCGCTGCCCCGGAACTTCCAGCGCAGCCGCCGAACGTGGAGCACGCGCTCGCCGTCGACGGAGACCGATAGCCCCACGTCCGCGCGGGTGTCCTTCTCCCTGCCGTTCCTGTCCCGGCCGCGGCCTCGCGCCACGAGATCCACGAAGATCTCCCGCTCGTTGCCTCCGACGTTAACCCAAGTCGTGTGGCCTCGGCCGGTGCCGGTCCCAGCGTCGCGCAGGGAGACGTGCTCTCGCCGGGAGAGAAGGCCGGGACGCAGTCCGGACGGGCGCCGGGCACGGGTCCTCCTGTAGGCCGCGTCTTGCAGGTCTCCAGCGGCAAGGACCATCTCGCCGTCGACGACGACGGCGACGAAGAACCCCGAGGAGGGCTCGGGTGACCCGGACCCCGGGAATCGCGCGCGGGAGAGGTCCCATGCCAGGTCGACGCGGCGGTCGCCGGCGCGGAACCGTCGGGACCCGCGCCGGCGCCAGAGGAGCCAGGGGCGGACGCGGAAGGCGAGGGTCTCCTCCTCGTCGGGGTCGTCGTCGAGGTACCCTGCCCCGGAAGCCGGGCTGGAGGTCGAGGCGGGCGTCGACGGCGGCGGGGGCGACAGGCGGAGCACGGCGCGGAGCGAGAGGCCGAGCGAGGTGCGGGACCAGGAGAGCGCGACGAGGCCGAGGTGGGTCTCGTAGACGGACGTCGCCAGGCTGGGCCCCGCCGACGAGGCCGACTGCGGCGCCGCGCAGCGGAGGCACGCCGCGATCGCGCCGGGCATGGCGCGGCGCATCGGATGCTACGAGGCGAGGAGAGACGGACCAGCGAGACGCTACTGCGCCCGTGGATTGGAACGATGGGAAGCGTGCGCCCAGCTGCTTGGGATCCGAGGTGTGGACGCGGCTGCCTTGCGTTGGGTTTTTGTGCTGGCGGTTGGGCTTGTTGCCGGGAGGCCGGCGCCCGATCTATGCTGCATCGCTGACCGATGTTCGTCCTTCGTCGGTGTAGACTTGGTCCAGTTTGATCGAAATAAAGACATTATTAAAAGCAGAGAGTAATAGATTAGCATATCATGTAGAAATGGTAATTTAAGTTACTTAAAATTAGTAGTACTAATACTAGGTTGGGATAATACTTCGTTTCCGTCCTTAAAGTACGATCAAAAGCTCAATTTTATTTTTAAATTTTTAAAAGTTCCAATTTAATTCTTAAACTTTGGTTTTTACCTCAGTTTTATCCTTCATATTACGTGACGGCATATGTGACATGTCATGTCAGCACGTGATATGCCACATCAACTTAAATTTTAAATTCTAAATTTTAAAATAATTTTTCTCTCATACTATAACTCTATTTCTAAATCTATTTGAACCATCAAGTTTCTTAAAATTATTTCAATAAAAAATCATACATTGATATATATTAATAATAATTTTATACATACTATTATAACTTTGTTAAATTTGAAATATGTCATTCGGGTACACGTGTCGACCCATCTGTGATTGATATATCAATGATATATTTTAAAGTTTATAGAATTATAATGGCATGAATCTAATTTATCCTATTTTATATATTGCTTCGTATTTTAACAAAATGGACTTCTTAATGCAATCAAATATTGAAAATGTCGTGTTGTTAAGATAATAGAAATATAAAAAAAATCGAATTTTTTAACATATCAGTACATAATTTGAACATATTTTACATTTTTCAAATCTAATATTTAACATAATCCAAACATTGAAACATGATGGTTTAAATAGATCTGAAAACAAAGTTACAGTTTAAGTGAAAAATAAATTTAAAATTTAAAATATGAAATTTGGACTGATATGACGTTCGTAGGGATGAAAATGAGTCTCTAACCAAAGTTTAAAGACTAAATTGAACTTTTTTAAAGTTAAAAGATAAAATTGAGATTTCATCATAATTGAAGGACTAAGTTGACTATTATCCCTACTAGGTTTGTTGAACTTGGTCTAAATTCACAGAGGACGTCAATTATCTCTTATTTTACTTTTTAAAAAACACAGTTTTTCTTTTCTACATATATATAATAAAATATCCTCAACAAATATGTATACTACATGCACACGAAAACTGTACTCAGAGTTATCCTTTTTTATAAATCTGACATATAAAATCTCTCTACAGACACCTCTTACAAATATAACGAATGAGCTCTTTCGAATCTCTCAAATTTTTTACGCACAAAACCATTGTTAAAGTTACTCTCTCCGTCTATCAGATAGACTTATTAGGTGCAAAACAACTTATCTAGTGCATTTATCGGCGTTCTGTTAGTATCTCGGGCTAGGCAATCGGTTAAGTGGCAGAAAATAGGAAATAATCCGCATGCAGCGGTGGGAGACGCGCCATGCAGGAGCCAAACCGCATGCAGAAGCCAGTTTGTTGAGAAATCAAAGCTTTATCAAGGGGTGGCAACAAAAGTTATTAGCAATAGTTGTTTTCTTAATCTTTTTACTGATATTTAATACACCTATGATCATAGGAGTAACAAATACAACTATCTAACAAATAAATGAGATTCAAATAAAGTTGTTGTAAAACAAAACAAATTTATTTTGGGTTAATATTAATATTAAAATTAATGGTGAAGAATGGAAAATTTCAAATTTTAATATTAATATACTATTTTATTAAATTAATATTTTTTTTATATCGTAGCGTTAGCACGGATATCAGAGATGCTTGAAGGAGTTTTCTTTTATGGTTAGAGTAAAAGGTTGATTCGAAAGTAATTTTTAGGGAGATTTTCAGCTTCAGGGAATTATCTATTTTTACAAATCTGATGAATAAAATTTTTTCACAGACATCTCTTACAAATCTAATCGACGAGTTCTTTTGAATTTCTTTGATTTTAGACCCACATGAACCATTGTTAGTTAATAAAATAATATATTAATATTTTTTCGCAAAAGGCATCCTCTAAAAAGGAATGTAGGATTTTCGCAAAAAAAATATAGAAATCAGTTTAATCAAAGAAAAAACAGAGGAAATAAAATTTTCCTCTGTTCCAAAGGAAGCCTCAAATCTGAGTAGTATCAAGGAGAAAAAGGAGAGGCTTAACATCAAC
>BCLH01001645.1:31033-44587 GCA_001602315.1 Zoysia pacifica | reverse complement strand
TTTAAGACACTTTTTGGCTGAGCTTTTGACTTTTAATTCCTCAGAGAAGCTCTGTTAAACAATGTTTTTCAAAAAAAAAATTCTTATTTGATTCTATAAATTGATTCTCTGAAATGAAAAAAGCTGAAAGCTTAAAAAAAAATAGCTTCTTCTGTTTCTATGAAGTGATATTCTATCAAGATTCTACGAGTTTATCAAGATTCTAAGAGTTTATCTTAGTTGAGAGCTTTGCCAATGTGACCCTTAAACTATACTTGAACACATTTAAAAGAGCTGTTAGAGATGACTAAAATATATCTCAAAATTTTTTAAATGACCTTAGAAGGCACCGTTTGAAGTGATATTTTAAAGGATTAATTTAGTACATACTATTATAATTTTACAAAATTTAAATTATACCATTCGAGCTCATATATTTTACATTTGTAGAGCCTCTAAGTGACACATCAATAACATATTTCAAACTATTGTAAAATTGTGATGACATGTATCTAACTAGCCCTATTTTAAAAAGACTGTTGAAGATGCTCAACATTGTATTACCTCATCATGTGCGTCAAATCGGAGTGAGTATAAAGAAACGAACAGCGGCCTCGACAGGTATGGCATACCAAAGATGCAGCGGAGAAAGTTACGGCAGGCAACGAAAAATGCCAGGAAATCACACTTGTTCGTTGCCAAACATCATATCTACCCACACATGCTCTCCTTGAAGCAGAAAAATTGCAAACTCTTAAAACTATACCAGAACTAAATGTATGTCACCGAGCCAACAAAATGTAGAGCATGCTGACACAAAATTTCTAGACATCTGTGCAGACCCGTTTCCAGTTTCAAAAATGCGAAAAGAAAGAACCATGAGAAAATTGATGATTTCTGGAACCAGCCCTCACCACAGCAATCAGAAACAAGCTGAATCTGCATCCCCCAAAGCCTCCAAGCTCCTGAAATTATAAGGTTTGAAAATCAACATCAGTATTACAATTCAAGGAATAGGATAACGTGCAACTTCATTACTAAGATATATGTAGCTCACCTGTATTACATCTTGAAGACATCTTCATCACTTCTGGAATAGAAAAGCTAACTTTTATTTTCTCGTAGCCATTCAACAAAATTGTCCAAAATCAAAGGCCAAGCAAGGTCTGAATCGTAATTGGTAAGTGATGGGAAGTTTATCTGCAATAATAGAGGTAAACATTAAGTGCCAATGACAGCTGAAAAAACCGCTACATCTAAAGAAGTATTTAAAAGTTTGGATATTCCGAAAAAGGACAAAACATGAAATGCTGCAAAATAGGGGATGTTTAAAACATGACCTCATTACAGAAACGATAAAACCCCATCCACTGGTCCATGTTTATCACCTTGTACTCAGTTTGGTACTGCAACAGTGCAAAAAAAGTCACAAGAGTGGCTCCAGAGAAGACATGAATAAAAAAAAACAATACCATTACCTTGAGGAAATTAGTAAGCTTGTCAACCTGAGGGCGAAACTGCAAGCCTAATACTAGATTCAGCAATTCACAAGCCACTGGTACTTCTATACACTTCTTCTTATCCTCTGACAAAACATAATCAATGTGTAAATTTTTCAAACTAGCAACGAGACTAATTAATTCAGTATTGAGTAATAACAGAAAACTAATAACAGAAAACAATATTACCTGTGAGGCAATAGCGAAATGAATAAGTATAGAAATCCAGGAAATTGGATGGCCTCATAACCTGGTTGTTGTATAGTGGACGAAGCCATGAATTAGTCACTAATGTTACCAGAAGTTTACTCTAGCTCAATTATTCAGCTACAATCACAAGTTGGCAATATTTACTAATATATCTGAAGGATGGAATTTCATGTTTAGGGTTTAGTAATATTTTACTCAACAAACTGCACCTTTTGCATAGAAGCAACAACAACACAACCTTTTAGTCCCAAGAAATTTGGGGTACGTCAGCGATGAAACTCAAAGAGGCAAAGCACAAAAAACATAAAAAAAAGGAGGGGGGGGGGGAGGGGGGGGATGGCAACCCCTTTACATAGATGCAACGTCCCTAAATAATTGGGGAGGCAAACTCACCTCTTGGACGAGTTCTGGGAATGCTTTCTTCAGCTTACTGATATTGTCAGCTCGCAGAACTTTCAACGCAGTTCTCCACTCATCCTATAAAATACAGGATTAAGCATTATCAGTATAACACTGAAAAAGCACAAAAAAGTCTCAGCTGACTCACAAAAAAAAAGGGCAGCCCGATGCACGTAGCTCCTGCTTGTGCCAGGTCCAGGTCCAGAGAAGGGACCAACCACTTTGGGTCTTTCGTATGCAGCCTTACCCTACATTTCTGTAAGAGGCTGTTTCCAGGACTCGAACTCCTGAACTCATGGTCACAAGGCAACAACTTTACCACTGCACCAAGGCTTCCCTTCTTAGAGAAATAATGCATACCAAGGTAAAATAACCTTGCTTTTCAGAGCCCATTTTCCTGGTAAAATATGATAAATAGCATTTATTAGGTATTCTGTAAAAGGGATAAAATATTATGCTCCCACAGAAGTTCAAAGAAGAGATGACACACCATGCCAACATAAGAATCCTAACATCGGTATGGGGAACTTCCAGATGAAAGCATAGCGTTTCGATGCCTTCCGGGCTGTTTTCACCAGACACCAGGGAAAGTATGTTCAGTAATTTCACACAGGTAGAACGATATCTCTGTCTAGACTCTACAGCAGCTCTAGACAGTTGCATGGAGAGAGAAATGAACCAAAGGATGAAGAGTATTAAGACTTCACTACTGATGACAAAAATGGGTAAGACTTTTCTAACAAGTAAATAAAAATAAAAATATTTGCTCCTGTACAAATTGCAGTACATCACTTTACAAATGAGCTTATGTAAAGTTCAAACAATAATACAAAAATGGGCAGCCTGGCACATGTAGCTTCCGCTTGCATAGGCTCCGAGGAAGAGTCCGACCACTTTGGGTCTTTTGTACGCAGCCTTTACCTACATTTCTACAGGAGGCTGTTTTCAGGACTTGAACCCATGCAAGAGGCTTTAACGCTGGACCAGAGCTCCCTTCAAATAATGGCAAACCTAATGAAAATATGTTAGAGCTCTACTCAACTCCAAACTTATATCAGAGTAGATCCAACTATATATGTAAGGTTCTCTGTGCTTCCTATTTGCGAATAAGCTGTAAAATATTGTCTACTAATCAGGAGCCTAGAATGTTTTTATGGCAAATCACTGTCACACTACACGGGAAGATATTATTGGATCAAAATTATAGTGCTGTAAGCATTCCTATTTAGTTAGGCCAAATGGTGGACACATTTGGCACTTTTAGTCATGGATCTCAACAAGCACAGGATAAGAGTTAGGACATCACTTTATGACAGAAAGGATCATAATAAGAAGCAAAGTATTGAGAATCTACAGAGAGAACATACTCAATAATTCCGGATGATCTATCAGCATAAGTATAGAAAAATTGATCAATCCGCTCTATTTCCTTGGAAACAGCTTTGGTAGGACCTGGAAAGTAGTTACCACAAACAAATAAATAGAAAAATAAATATTGTCTTAAAAAATAAATAGAAAAATAGATAACACATAAAATATGCGGCATTACAAGTATATAACAAACATATCATCACCTAAGATGAACTAGGTGACACCGCATATAACAATCATAGGCAACCAAATGAATTGGACCGCACTAAAAAAACCCAGTTGGTGGGAACACACACACCCCTCCCACTAGGATTTGATTCCCGATAATGCCAATTTTCTAATTTTCTATCGATAACACATCTAAGAAGCATATAAAAACAGCTTGACAAAAATAAAATGTCTGATTAACATACAACTATCATAAATCCCCACCCATTCGCTTGCATAAATAGAGCAAAGTACAAAAAATATTCTTAATCAAGTGCATGTCTGTATATAGAACTTAAAGGTTCAGTTTAGCTTCAATATAGATAGGATGTATGCATATGTAAATATTGACATGAATTCTTAATACACAAATAAGAAAAGGTACGAGAAATTAGACAACTGATCGAGAAAGAAAAGGAACCAGTGCAGCTCACCACGTTGTGCTTTCCTGGAGGTCAGGTCTGTACTGACCCCTTTTCTTTTTCTGTTTTGTTTTTCATTTACTTGTTCCACACCTAAATATCATTCTTTGTTTAGTATTCATTCATATATGCACACCCTAAAACAGAATATGCGAGCCTGACTCCAACACATTCGAAAAATAAGATACTGCAACAGTAGATGAAGTATCAGTAAAATACGTACTTAATAAAGATACAATATGAGGTGATGAGTTTATCCTGAAGTTAACCATTGAACAAGTAACACAATTACAATTTAAGTTTCTAAACCTATCCAATTAAGGCTTATCGTCTACAACTGAATATCGTCAGAGGCAAATTCTTGATTAAAAAAGGAAGCCCGGTGCACATAGCTCCCGTTTGCGCAGGGTCCGACCACTTTAGGCCTTTTATATGAAGCCTTTCCCCATATTTCTATAAGAGGCTGTTTCTAGGACTTGAACCCATAACCTCACATTCACAAAGCAACAGCTGTAATGCTGTGCCAAGGTTCCCCTTCAGGCAAATTCATGATAGGAAGAGCAAATTTGACTTTGAACTTATTATTAGTGACGTGGCACAAAAAAAAAATTTGTCTGTACATGTGAATCATTGCCTTCAAAACATGGTTGCTATTCATAAATAAAATGAAACTAAAATAGTTTAACTTCAATTACATCAAGAATGCAAATTAGTTCTTTTCCCTATCAAGATTACTACCATACTATGAAAATTGGGATTTATAATCAAGGAATTGTTCTCGGATAGCCGCCACAACAATAACAAACAGCTGAGAAAAAGATGAAGTACAGAACGTACGTACAGTTCAAACAGCACTAAGCAATTTAAGATTCCGGAAGTTCAAAAAATGCAACAGGCACTATAAGCAGGAGCCTTCACATAGAACTGGTATTTTCTTCACCAGTGTTTTCTGTATATATGTGAACCATTGCTCATGAAAAGGTTGCTTTTCCACAGAACCAATAACCTACAATAACCGTAATTACATAAAGAATACATTACCATAGTTCTTTTTCCCAAAAAGATAGATTACTCAATCAAGAAATTGTTCTTACATTGTCAACACAATGAGAGTAAATATTTTCTTTTTTAACAGCAATGATAGCAAAAAGTTGATGTTATACAGTGTGTATTTCAGAATGAACGAATAGTTCAAACAGTGCACAAAAGCAATCTACGGTTCTGGAAGTTCAGCTGTCAATAGTTCAAACATAACCCCACGGCTACTCCAATCAAACACAATCCAAGATTCAACATCGTTTCATGTCACTGACGCCAAAATACCGTACTAGCTAATCGACCCGCATACGCGCCCTTCTAATCCAATCCTGGATCGCACAAAGCATCTAACCATCAAAGAATCGAACCCGACAAGTGCAGCCCTGCACTGCGCAGCCTCAAGATTGGATCTTCCCAGGGCAGCAAGACCCCCGCCGAATGTCGTAACCGAAATCCAAAGCCACCCGCACGCCGCGCAGCTCGCTGCCCGATCAAGAAATGAGGAAACATGGGGGAGGCGAGGAGGGATCCGGGGACGGGGGTGTTACCGGCGGCAGCGGGCGCGGTGGACGAAGACGACTTCTTCGAGGAGCGCCTCATGGCGGCGCCGGGATTCGGTCCTGCCCCCGGGATCGTCTCCCCTCGCGGATTCGGCCGCCGCTCAGGCTCTTCTCCCCTCCACCCGCGGCGGTCCCTTTCCCTCTCGGCTGCGAGTCCCAAGTTCGCAGTCGAGGGCGAGAAGAGGCAGGCAGGGCCGAGGGCGCAGGCAGAGTACGGTGGAGGAGGGGATGGGCGCAAGTGGAGCAGCTGGAGCTGGAGCCCTTTGTTCTTATAGGATTCGGCCCACGTGCGGGTCCGGCTCGATACATGGGCCACCGCTGCCGGTTTTTCTTTCTTCGTGCCTAGCACTCGGTTTATTTAAAAAAAAAGTAAATTTTAGAAAACAACAACTATGTGTGATCTTGTATTAAAAACCTACAATTTTTGACATCAATTTCACAAAACTACAACTTTTATATCTGATCCTACAAGTTATCCTCACAATTGATCTTTTTTATATTGTGAGACTGATATGTGAGACCAATCACAAAAGTTATAGTTTTTATGCAGTGTGTCAAAGTTGTTGTAGTCAAAAGTTGTAGATTTTTTATACAAGGTCACACATAGTTGTAAGTCTTTGAAATTTACTCTTAAAAAAAATACTCCTTCGATTTAAATTATTGATCAGTTAATTTTTAACATTAATTTGAACATTAGTCTTATAGTTAGACAAACGGGCCGCGGCGATACAGCCCGATCCGCTAATGGGCACAGCTCGCTAAAGCATGACAGGCCGTGCGAGCCATGTCGAAACAGATTTCGAGCTGCACTGTCGACCCACGGCACAGCCTGTTTACGCGATTTGTGCCAAACGGGTCTAAATGACACGGTCGGCCCATGAAGCAAACATCCCACATTCTCTAAAATAGAGCAAAATATATGGTGGCTAGGGCTCAAACCCACGACCTGAGGTTTCTCAACCTAAGAACAGACCACCACGCCACCCTACTTGCTTTGATTAGAAGTAAAACATAAATCTATTTAATATAAAATAATAAACGGGTCATGTCATATCAGGTCTCGTGCTTGACCTCCGGCCAGGCAGGGTTGTGCTGGCACAGGCCCGGTGCCGATAGGGCCATGCCATTTTTTAGCTGTGCCAAAATGGGCGGGCCGAAAGCCAGTCCATTAGGCACGGCCCATACCACCTATAATTGGTCTTATTAAAAAATACTCTTTCTATTTTTAAATTGATGTCGACTTCTCTAATTAACTTTGATCATTCATCTTACTTAAAAAATTTGCTCATATGTAAAATGTATCTCTAATGATAAATCAAATTATATCAAAATATATAAAATTTATCAAAAAATTTTGAATAAAAACAGAGAGAGTATATTTTAATGTGTAAAATTATTAATCTTAATTTAAATATTACCTATGATAAAATAATTATTAATAAAATTGTACATATTTAAACAAATTTTTTAAATAAGACGAATGATCATATATGATGTAAGAAGCAGAGGCGGAGCCAGAAATTTGAGAATGAGGGTGGGGGGGGGGCAAAGAGCTCCATATTTGTTTTGAGGGGAGCCAAAATAATATTTTACACTAAGTTATACGGTGAAAATTCAAAAATATAATGTTGTTTGTCTACCATAGAGGGTTTGGACCCCTGCTCAGCCCCCTTTGCCTTTGCCTCTGCCATGTAAGAAGTCAATGATATTAATATTTTAAAATTAAAAAGAGTACTAAGTCAAAGCCGGCAGCTAATACTAATATGGAAGTCCACCTGAAGAGTTCGTAGAATTTGTGGTTTAGCTCTGGGGTTTTCTCAGCGGTGACGGAGTTTGACAAAATCTTGAGTACTCCTAATCAAGGAACAAAGAAAATAATGGAGCCACTAACGTTGTTGCTGACGTTACATTGGTTCCGTACTTCCGTGGCCAGGGTTACGCTCAGAGTGCTTGGGTACATGTACAGAGTTGTCTCTCCTGGAGATGATGGGCTCTCCTTCTCAGGTGATGCAGCACTAGCCGGTACAGACTGTTCAGGCATTGGAATGGCTCAGCTCAGAGAAACTTGGCAGAAATTTCATTCACAGAAATCACGCAATATGAATAAAATCCTTTATTCTAAAGGAAGCAGTCTGCTGAGGCAACTACAGCTACCTTGGCTTGTGTTGAAACGTACAGCCAGGAGTTGAAAAACAAGCGCACTGACATCTCTGTAACAGAAAAAAATCAGTACTACATTATGTGTTAAATTGTTAATCGAAGAGCTCTGTACATTTCATGCAGTATTTCGATCACCGCTGAGCTGCAAGCCTGCAAGAGAGGCCTGGGACTTGACATACAACCATACATTTCGATGTATGTTCAGGCATCCAAGCACCGAGTTGGTATCGTATTTTGGTGGTGTTCCTTACAAATTTCCAATCATACTGGACCGTACGCCTCGCCTTCTCGTGGTATTGCGGCTATTGCCTTCTCGTTAAAACCGGTACCACATCTAACTTCAATCTTCTTCTATAATCATGCTATTGATTTCTGCTATTCTAAAATTTGGAAATTAGAAGAGGAATACAACCTGATGACTTTAACATTTTCTTTTTCATTTTATATAAAGCTGATGTATTCATCATGCCTGTAAGTACTATGTACATATATATATAACACAACCCTCAATCAAGGATTAGCACATAAAAGATATCTATTTTCATTTTATAAATGATATGCCGCCTCCTCTAGTGGAAAAAAGGATATAGGAAATTACATCTCTTGGGTGTGAAGCGTGATGGTCTGACGTTACATTGATACAGCAGAGTCAGGATTTACATGGTTTAGCCGTACAGTTCCAAGAATGTACTCAGGCAGCTCTTTCTCTTCCTTTGCCTGCAAAGATGAAGCTGTAATCAAATTTCATGTTATTGAAATGCATAGCAAATTAGAACCACTGCATTGCTAAATTTGCAATGCTGTTTTGAACAATGCACAGGTTTGTCATTTTGGGATCTGTCTGTCGGCCATAACAACTTGAGAATCCTCAATCCACTCATCCTTTTTTGTGGCGTAGAAGAGTAGAATTGATGATATGCACAGGTACATCAGACAATTGGGCAAGATCAGATCAACATGGATTACCCTTGCAAAGAAAGATTCTTTGATATGAATTTACAGCAAGTCCAATGTGTAAATAATAACTGGAGTTCAAACGATTTCATGTTTCTTTTCCCATCAAATGCTGGAAACCTTAAACAGAGTACATACAGGAAGCTGTGCACCTATGTGGTGTAACAGGTATGCCCATTGCAAAAGGTGAAAACATAACTACTGCATATGTTTATAGATTTATATTTCTAATAATCTAGTAAGAAATAACAAAATTACGGAAACATATAAAGGTACATGGCTCATGCACTCATAAATAATGTATGGGGTACCTCAATAAGAATAGCCAGATCAACAACAATGCTTGTGACATATCCCAGTACTAGACCAATAATGCTCCTTGCAACAGATGATGAACCAATGTCGACATCTATCTGCATAGTAAGTTCAAATCGTAAGTTGTCAAGAATTGTTTCTTGAAATGGTAAAACAAGGTCATCGGCCTTGGCCCTAAGTTCACCAGTTCGGCAGAGCTCAGGGATAACAGAAGTATGTCATGCATAGAAGATAAAGATCAGTGCACTAAATGTGCCCAGAGTTAAGTTGCTGTTTCATGTAACATATTACCTCAAGAAAATTATCCTGGCGAAGATAATTGCATGTTACTGCTTTGCCCAGAAGGCAAGCTTTTGTTCCAACTGCACGCTTCACCATCCAATAACCCTGATAGCACTTCGCGCATGAGTTCACAATAACAAGTTACCACATTCATGGTAATAAGATATAACAACATATACCTCAACAATACTTGGGATAAGTTTAAATCTAGAGTCTCGAAATGCATCAGTTCCATCAATGAATCTACCCAACAAAGAATCTTTGTTCACTGGTCTCTCTGAAGCATAGTACAAAACTAAATTATAATTTGGTTTCGCCGGAACCTGCATTTTTGAATCAAAGTAGTCAATATGTTGTATATCAGGGCCAACCACCAGGAAGAAAATGATACAGTTACCATCTAATGAAATATGATCTGATTGTTTTGCTAAGCACAAAGGCACCCTACAAATATAGATAATATCACAAATTCAAAATATACCTACCTGCAAATTTATGATCAATATAAAAGGAATCTTCTTTGCATCTTCTGCCTGTATGTAAAAATCAGAAAAATTACTCATGTAGGAATATCATGTTAAGTTGAACAAGCATTTATACAGACAAGTATGTTCATAGTTTCTTTTCAGAACACCTAAAGTGAAAATGTAGTGCATATACTAAATTATGGCGATTGAGACTACAATATCAAACATGGTTTACTACATAAGAATCTGAAGCTTTAGTATACTTTCATTTACTGTGTCTAGAGTATGAAAATGAAAATGAAGGCCATCACAGAACTCCATTATGACACTGAATTAATTCTAAGACCAGAAAGCTGCTTCCATCACCAAGGGATATTTGTAATATTGATTAAACTAACTTACCTGCACAATGCTTTTGGGATGCAAGGCAACAGAATCAAAACGCTCATTAACCTTGAACCAGTCGACTGCAATTAGCTTTAGCAGTGGATCCCCCCCAGCAATCTGTTGAAATGCTAAGTTAATACCACCAGGTATCACAACGTATGCAGAAACAAACATTGTTCAAAATTTGTGGCAATAAGATGTATTTCAGGCCTTTTAGCCAATATAAAAAACAGACAGCAGATTAAAGTCCCACAATAACAGCAGGAGTTACAACTTAAAGGGGTCGAAAATGTTAAGAGCTTCTTGTAACTACACTATTGTATAAGGGGCTATGTGCATATTATGTCACCAACTGTACTCTATATATATGGCCATTGGCCTCCTGGGAATATGTTAGAGATATAGTTAGAGATATATTTTTGTTTGTTATAGATAGATTCTATTATCTTTCCTGTAATTACCCCATGGTATGAGGGGTTGTGTATATTGTACCACCACCTGTACTCTATTTATATGAGTCCATTGGCCTCGTGGGAATAAAAGATCAGTTTCCGAGCCAAACAATTTTTTTAGAGTTTCCTACTGTGCAGCTAATGTTCACATGAACAGTATTTCAGCTCTAGACCTATTCTTGATTCTTCTCCACGGCCTGCTGCCGGCTTTCCTCTCACCCCCGCTAGTCTCCTCTACAAGCCACCAGCTCCATCGCCTAGCTCATCTACTTGGCGTTCCTCACTGGCTTTGTCTACCCAGTGGTGTCCCATTGGATCTGGTCCGTGGACAGGTGGGCATCACGTCGGTCTCCATCCCGAGCAGACGCAGATCATCGCCTACCTCATCTACTCGGTGTTCCCCACAGGCTCACCACCGCCGGCTCCATCACCGAAACAGCTTGCCGCTCCCTGGTAACTGATCTCGCCGCCATCCGATGAATCAATCTGTTTCTGTTTATGTCGATTCTGTTTGGTTGTGTTCGGTCCAAGTAGGTAAACCAAATGATATTCTGGAAGTTTATTTAGTAGTGGATAAATAAATAATTTCATTAATGTTTTAGATACTATATTTCAACTATTCATCTGATTAATGATAGGTAACATCAAACATTCTTCAGATTAACAATTACATGAAAAGTGCAGTACATACCTTGGTATAATCAGTCAAGTAAGTCTTCCCTCTAATCATAAACTTCTCTCCACCAGGCGAATTCCAAGAATTTGGGTCATTTTCACTTTTCGCTCGTCGAAGGGTGCAGTGGAAGTGGCTTGGATCAACAGTTACAGGGCGAGAATTTGTAACCAGTTCGCTGCTCTCGACTGAAGCTGTAGGATAAATGAACCAGGCAAGATTGGATGGAAAACAAATAGTCGTTAAAGGACGAACAGAACTAAACCAGAAAAGGAAGCAAACTTGAGGAGAATTGAAAAAATTTAACATATTAGTTTATGTTACAAGGATTATGGTTTCTCTGGCATATGTTTCCTCTGGGACCAATAAGAAAAAATAGTGCATCAATAAGGATTATAGTTTTAACTCCCTAGTATCCATTACTTCAGTACATCAATAGAGTCCATCTTTGTGCATCATTATATCGCATAGATAAAAAGAAGGATAAACAGGCAATTTAATGTTGCATTGCAGCATTCTCCTTTAATTTCATCGACAAGTTTTGTGCTACACTTTACTATGATACACTAGAACCTTTAGTTTCCCCAGAAGTTCTGTTCTTCATTTACTTGATCATCATTATAATCTACTATGAGATTCCTGGGTCCATAATGTCCAATATATACTTAGTGCACAAGCACTGTTATACAACTTTCAAGAAAATTTGAAAATTGCATGGTAATAACTGACCTTTAGTTGGCTTTAAAGCTAAACTTGCAATAGCCCAAGACACATTCTTCAACTTCATTTTTCCAGCCTGCACAGAGATGTACAAAATTGGGTATTAATTTTTGCTGAAAAAATATCACTAGTTGGGTCACACAGTCCTGATTTCTAGCTTTGTAAAGCTCACATTTGAAGTTGTAACATCATCCTCGTCGCTATCCTCATCTTCAAAGGATTCACCTCTAGCAAGTGCATCATAAAATTCATCATTAGGTTCAGAATCTTCAATATCACCCTGGATAATCAAAGGTCCAGATGCTTTTGACTTCACTACTGTTGAAGCCAAATCAGATGTCAAGGCTGGATTTGCAGCAAAGTACTCTCTTAAGCCTGGTCATATTAGAAAGCAAAGGATTTCATTGCATTATTTAAATTGCTGATAAGAATTTCTCGACAAAGGCAAACTTGACCAACCTGCTACTTGGCTAAGCAAAGCAAAAGGAATACTCCTATCAAAATTTGAGGAGTGCCTTCTCTTCCATCTGTCCCAAAAACTTGGAGCAATCTCCAACATAAGAGTAACAACAGATTTTGGAGTTGATGATCCTGGTGAATTCAACCTTCTTATTTCCCATGTCGACGCTGAAAGATAAGGCACAATTAACATATTACATGGTGGTGTGAAAATACATTGGGACAGAAATGTCATTCAGATGCACATTTATTCAAATGTCATTTGTCTGATAATATTTTCTCACAAAAAATAGCATCGAAGATCAACCACATGCATTGGTTCTCTAAATTACTTTCTAGCAAGATGCTACATCTCAAACTTCCGAAGAGTATGGTGGGGGAAAAATAAAACGGCACAGACAATTTGCTATCTCAAATGAATACATCTGGATGTTAAATTAGAGCTTGGATGAGTAATAACTACTACTAAGTTTTAAACTTCCATTCTATGCATAGCACACAATCAAAATTTGTGCAAAAGGAGAACCAAAACTAGACGGAAGAATGCATGCACATTATACTTACAACCTTAAGTTGGCTGAAATATTGGAAAATATTTCTAGTTGCTGAACTGAATAATTAGCAAAAGTCCACGATTTTCTGGTGTTGCCTAGGCATTTTGAGGATGATGGGTACCGTGGGTTGCCACAGGCTGGCTACGCCATGATGGATAGAAGTCAACTAGGCACTATGAAGGGGGGGGGGGGGTCAAAATAGGATGCCACAACACCACAAAAACTATTTTAAATCATAGCGGTGCATGCAAAACTATAGGTAAATAAAAAAAAGGCAGCAATATGCAATATTTACTCTGTAACTTTACACAAGATTAGTAAAGAACTCTCCGCAGACTAAAATTTTCACAAGGCTTCATAATTCACTATAAGCATTACAAATCAAGCTACTTATTCAAATAAAATTAATAACTTATGGTCATAATTAAAAAGGAAATAAAATAACA
>BCLH01001645.1:16508-28565 GCA_001602315.1 Zoysia pacifica | reverse complement strand
CGGCCGCCGCTGTCGCTCCTAGCTGCCGCCGCTTGGTCGACGCGCATCTGTCCGCCACTGCTTGGTCGACGCGCATCTGGCCGTCACCGTTTTCTGTTTTTTGTTGGGCCTAGTTAAGGCCCACTAGGGTAAAACCCTTAAAAAAAAGCTATCTGTTTTGTAGTCTGTGACTTCTCTCACTGTTTTAAATAGAGCGCAAAAAAAAAACCCCGCTTCGCGTCGCTTTTCCTTTGCGCTCTCACCGTCGCCCGCCGCCGCTCATCTTGCGCTCTAGCCGTCGCTATGACTCAGTCGTCACCATCGTCAGGTGGGGTTCCTATTCTGCGATATCCGGTGGTCTTCAATGGCACCAATTACCGCAAATGAGTACCTCGGATGCGCATTCACATGCGCGGTCTTCGCTTATGGGATTTCCTCATTGAGGAATTCCGAAGTCCAGCTTGTCCGCCGCCTGTTGGGCCGCTTGTCTTCCCAGAAAGGGCTACAGATGCAGAGAAGCAGCTCACTGATGATTATGATGATGTTCAGACTTCTTACGAGTCTCAACTCGATGCTTACAAGATGTGGTTGGATGAGGATGCTCGGGCTTCTTCTATTCTCACTGCCAGTATGGAGGATCGTTTTGCCGCAGAGATCGTGGACTTTGAGACTACACATCAGATGTGAGATTTTCTTCGTCGCCGCTGAGCCCTCAAGTCAGTCACTGTATATTGCTGCACTTCATCAGGAGCACCTTCTGCAGCAGAGAGATGCCTCAGTGGAAGACTTCTATGCTCAGCTCTCCACTGTTTGGCGTCAGCTTGATGGTCTGTCTCCGCCACTTTCACCTAGCACGTGTCAGTCGTGCAAAGGTCAGCAGGCTGCACTGGAGGATCGTCGTCTCTTGAGTTTTTTGACCAGGCTGCGTGCTGAGTTTGAGCCTATGCGTGCTCAGCTATTTACTCGTCATCCTTATGTTTCTCTGATGGATGCTCTTGCTGCTATTCGTGATGAAGAGACATGTCTTCGTAATGCTAGTTTGTTGCAGTCAGCTTCAGTTTTGGCTGCTCGGTCTCCTACTGCTCCCCCAGTTGTGTCAGGAGCTTCAGCTCTTTCTGTAGGAGGGGGGCGTGGTCTTCATTGTGATTATTGTGGTAAAGATGGACATGTTATGGAGTATTGCTTTAGGAGGAAGAAGGAACAAACACGTGCTCGTCATTCTTCACAGGGGTCTGATGGTTCTGATACTGCAGGTTCTCAGAGGAGTTCAGCTGGTTCTGAGACACAGGAGTTTAGGCTGTTCAGTCGCTGAAGCTGCAGGTTATGTGACTCAGTCGTCTGCACCTACATGTTCTGCTGCTGCTTCTCAGTCTTCTGCTCAGGGACCACCTTCTACTTTAAGTATTGCTCCTTGGATTACTCGGGTGCTACATTCTATATGACTCCTCATACAACTCATCTTACCTCTATTTGTTCTCTTTCTAGTTCTTTTTCTGTTCATATTGTTAATGGCTCCTCTTTTTTTTTTTGTGTGGTAAAGGATCTTTCTGACTGACTCTTTTTTTGTTTTTGATGTCTCTCATGTTCCTCACTTGACCATATAGCTGATGTCCGCTGATCAAATTACTGACCATAACTGTCGTGTTATTCTTGATTCTGACTTTTGCTATGTTCAGAATCGTCACACGGGTCGTCTGGTTGGTACTAGCCCCCGTCGTCGTGATTCTCAGCACTTGGAAGCTTGACTAGCTACGTGTTCCTTCCGCTGCGCCTGCCAGTCATTTTGCTTTTGCTTTGGCTACTTCATCGACGTCGTCTTTTGCTCAGTGACATCATCGTCTAGGTCGTGTGTGATTCTGTCTTTCCACCTTGATTAGTCGTGGTCTTTTAAGTCCAGTTTCTTATCGTGAGTCTTTACACCAGTGTCAGGGATGTCGTTTGAGAAAGCAGATTCATCTTCCCTATCATTCTAGTGAGTCAGTGTCTGAGCGTCCTTTTGATTTTGTTCATTCAGATGTTTGGGGTCCGGCTCCCTTTACATCTAAAGAGGGTCACAGATATTATATCATTTTTATAGATGATTTTTCTCGCCACACTTGGATCTACTTTATGAAGCATCGTAGTGAGATTTTATTCATCTATAAAACGTTTGCAGCTATGGTCCATACTCACTTTGACACTTCTATTCGTGTTTTCGTGTGGATTCTACAGGCGAGTATCTGTCGAACGCTCTTAGTCAGTTTCTTTCTCCTTGCTCAGTTTTCCTGTCCAGAGGCTCATGCTCAGAATGATGTTGATGAGCACAAGCATCGTCATCTCTTTGAGACTGCTCGCGCTCTCATGCTGGCTTCCTCCGTCCCTCCTTGGTCTAAGGCTGTTTTCATCACCACTTATCTTATTAACATTCAACCTTCTTCTGCTCTTCGAGGTGGGATACCTTTTGAGCGTCTTTGTGGCAAGACGCCTGACTACTCCAGCCTTCGTCTTTTTGGTTGTGTGCTATGTGTTGCTTGCTCCTCATAAGCGCACAAAGCTGACTGCTCAGTACATTGAGTGTCTTCCTAGGGTATAGTGCTGAGCATAAGGGGTATCGTTGTTGAGATCCTGTTGCTTGTAGGATGAGGATGTCTAGGGATGTTTTTGATGAGTCTAGACCGTTCTATCCACGTCCTTCGACTGATGATTCTCCTGCTTCCTTGGCTGAGCCTTTATCCTTTTTATACTTTTCTGATGCTCCTATTGCGTCTTCACCTTTGGTGTCTTTTTCCTTAACACCTCTTCCTATGGCGTCTTCTAGAGATACACCCACCTTTACTGAGAGTTCGGTGGTTCCTTCTTCAAAGCCATCTATTGTGGCTCCCGATTATACTTTGAAACTACCTGTGACTCAAGTTTATACTAGGCGAGTTGTCTCTTCTTCTGATGCTCCACCTCCTCCTGAGCCTTTGCCTGATGTGTCTTTTCCCATTGATACATCTTTGACGGCTCAAAAGCAACCTCGTTCTTCTGATCTTAACCATACCCCACTTGAACGTGGCTATCGTATCCGAAAGCCCACTGACTTCTTCACCCCGTCTGCTTATTTAGCTTCGATCCTTTCTGAGCCGCTTTCTTATCGTGATGCCGTTCTTCATCAGGAATGGCAACATGCTATGGTGGAGGAGATTGCTGCTCTTGAGCGTACTGGCACTTGGGATCTTGTTACACTTCCTTCACGTGTTCGTCCTATCATATGTAAGTGGGTTTACAAGGTCAAGACCCGCTCTGATGGTTCACTTGAGCGATACAAGGCTCGTCTTGTTGCTCGTGGTTTTCAGCAGGAGCATGGTCGTGACTATGACGAGACGTTTACGCCAGTTGCTCATGACCACTGTTCGCACCTTGCTTGTTGTTGCCTCCGTTCGTCAGTGGTCCATCTCTCATCTCGATGTCAAAAATGCCTTTTTTAATAGTGAGTTGCAGGAGGAGGTTTACATGCGACCACTACCTAGGTATTCTGTTTTTGAGAGAATGATTTGTTGCCTCCGTCGCTCTCTATGGCCTGAAACAAGCTCCTTGTGCTTGGCTTCAGCGTTTTGAGTCTGTGATTACGACTGCTTGCTTTTCTGCTTGCTTTTCTGCTAGTAATCATGATTCTGCGCTCTTTATTCACACTTCGACCCGTGGTCGGACTCCTCTTTCTTTATGTCGATGACATGATCCTCATTGGAGATAATCATTCCTACATTGCATTTGTTAAGGCCCGTTTCAATGAGATGTTTTTGATGTCAGATCTTAGTCCTCTTCGGTACTTTTTTGGGATAGAGATATCTTCCACTCTGGAGGGTTTCTACTTATCTTAAGAAAAGTATATTAAAGATCTTCTTGATCGTGCTTCTCTGACATATGATCGTAATATTGAGATCCCCATAGAGCTCAAAGTCCATGTTGGTGCCACTGATGGTGAGCTTCTTTCGGATCCCACACGATACAGATATATTGTTGGGAGTCTCATTTATCTTGGTGTCACTCGTCCTGACATTTCATATTCTGTGTATATTTTGAGTCAGTTTGTCTCTGCTCCTACCCAGATCCACTATAGCCTTCTTCGAATTCTACGCTATCTTTCGTGAGACTATCTCTAGTAGGTTGTTTTTTTCTTGCTCCAGCTCTTTATAGCTCCAGGCGTATTCTGATGCTACCTAAACTAGTGATTTCTCTTATCATCGCTCTCTTTCTACCTACTGTGTTTTTTTTGTGGTTCCCTCGTCTCTTGGAAGACTAAGAAGCAGACAACAGTTTCTCGTTCGAGTGCAGAGGCTGAGTTGCGAGCTATGGCTCTGGTGTTAGAAGAGGTTATTTGGTTGCGGTGGTTGCTTGAGGACTTTGGTGTTTCAATGTCTGTTGCTACTCCTCTTTTGACCGACAGTACAGGGGCTCTCAGTATTTCTCGTGATCCGACGAAGCATGAGCTCACAAAGCATGTTGGTGTTGATGTTTATTATACACGGGCACAGGTTTAGGATGGGATTGTTGCTACTCGGTATGTGCCCTCAGAGTTGCAGTTGGCTGATTTCTTCACGAAGGCACAGACTCGACATGAGCATAGATTTTCCTCTCCAAACTCAGTGTTGTTGATCGACCATGAGTTTGAGAAGGGGTGTTAGAGATATTTGTATATGTCTGTATTTTTTGTTTCTCTAAGGGGTTCTTTGTATATTTCTCTCAGCTGCACCTCTGTATATTGAGACCCTTGGCCTCCTTCATGAATTTAAGTGCTATTCATAACATGAAGCACAGAGCTGGTTTTTATTTTTTTGAACTATTGTAAACACAAAAGTCCAGAAATGTAAACAACTGAGAAAATGTAAACTACTGAGAAAATGTAAACTACTGATATGGAAATTGGTTGGTTGGAGCATATAAAAGTCCCTGCTAGAAGTTTTAGACAAGTTTCGTGTGTTAGAGAGTTACATATTTGTTTAAGAAATTTGGCTCAATAAACTAAGAAGGAAGCCAGCCATATATTTAACTATCAAAGCTAATATATTTGACCTTAAAAATCAAAAGGAAAATTCACCTTTGAATTTGCAATATCTTCAAAAATCCTTATGCCTGCATAACAATAGAACTGACATGAGTAGATCACATTAAGATAAGTTGGAAATGATTCAACACTATGAGAAAGCTTTAAATTTTGTCCATTGCTTCTACAAATATGAAAAACAGAAAAGGTGATGTATTTAACAGACATGCTATTGGAAGTTCTTATAACCTACTTAGAGGATATTTATGCTGGTAATTAATTTAGTTCATGTCAACAAACTCAAATACAAAACATATTAAAGTAGTAATGTTTTCCTAAAACGGTCGGTCAACCACCGTCTAACGTTTAATCCCGTCCAAACGCTCTTTAATTCCGTCTAGACGGTGTTTAGGCCTAGACGACGGCAGCCGTTTAGCATTTAGACGCCATTTAGACGGCCATTTAATTCCATTTAGGAAAACAGGTAACTAAACTCCTTTGATAATAGTAAACTGCAGAAGCGCTCTTTTCAAAGCACATCATTTAGCCTAACAGAGCTCAAAAACACAAAGATGGCTACATATTCTAACTGATTGTCAATACATGGAAGCAGATCACCTGGCTAGTCTAGCAAGTATTAAGCTAACCAAAGGTTGCTGATTGTGTTTCATAAAGAAACACTTCTAACATGGTTTTCTCACTATTCTCAGACATGCATTGTTATCGTGGGCCAGGTGTACCAGCGGCGCCGCCGTGGATAAGGCGGCACGCGACTGGATAAGGGGGCGCGGCTGATAGCCATCGCTTCCCCTTCTTTTTAGAATCATTTGTTTAGTTTGAATCCGAATTCCTAGATTATTGGATCGGATAGTTAAAGTTAGTTCCAGAGTTGTTAGAGTTTGAGGCTATAAAAGCATATGCTAAGCTATGAATAAAATCGATCTGAAGATTGAGCAATCTCCCCGAGTCACCCTGTCCCTCTTCCCATGCGCGCACAGAGAGGCGCCGACCCAGAACGGCGCCTCCAACTCGCCCTCGACGGGAGCTACGGCCTCGGCTCCCACTTCCTTGAAGTACAACTTTAGAAGAAACCCACCTTCCAACAATCTGGTATCAGCCATGTTCGGGTCTGATCCTACCGCCGTTCCCACCATCGCAGCCGCCGCCCCACAACCAACTGATGCGGTGACACCACCGCGTCAGCCCTAGAATCCTTGACCACTGCCGTTGTTGTACTCCAGCGCATGATGGGCGAGATCGCCACTCGCCTATCAGATGGAGACAACCACCGAACGACCGAGCCATCCTAGCCCATCATGCCCTACGAGATGCTGCTGTCTTCAGCGTCCCTGTCCACCATCGTTCACACCTCTACAGGGCTGCCGCAGCAGTCCAGGACCTCGACGGGGCCGGTTCCCATCAAAGCAGTTCAGGCGTCTATCTCCAGCCGAGCTGATCGAATGTCGACGGCAGGGCCTTTGCTACAACTACGACAAGTAGTACGTGCGCGGCCACAAGTGCCAGCGGCTCTTCTACATCGAGGTCGTCAATGGGGAGACCGACGACACGGCAGAGGATGGTTCGCCAGAGACTCCCGTCATCTCCCTCCACGCCATCGCTGGCATTCGCACGGGGGACACGATGCAATTGCACGTGGCCCTCGGCGGACAAGACTTCACCGCTATCCTGGACTCCGTGTCCACGCACAACTTCGTCAGTACCAAAGTGGCAGGGTCTCTAGGCCTCAAGTTCGGACCATCCACCGGAACCCGAGTAACGGTCGCGAATGGCAACCGAGTAGCGTGCACGATCTTAGCACGCAACCTGGAGACCACGATCGGCGACAAGTGCTTCGCTGTCGACTGCTACTCGATTCCATTGGACACATATGATATGGTCCTCGGCGTCACGTTCCTCCGCGCGTTGGGGCCCATCTTGTGGGACTTCAACAACCTGTGCATGACATTCTAGCGTGGATCCCGGCGCGTCTTCTGGCGCAACATTGGCTCGCCCAAGTCAGCGGCCAAACACTGACCACCCTGTACTCGGTCCGAGGAGCCGAACCGGCCATGCTGGATTGCCTCCTCCAGTCCTTCGACGACATCTTCGACACGCCAACCGGACTACCCACAAGACCATGCGACCACCGCATTCATCTCCTACCCAACACGGCGCCCGTGGTAGTCCGGCCGTACCGCTACCCCCAACTCCAAAAGGATGAGCTGGAATCCTAGTGCGCGGCCATGCTGGCACAGGGGATTATCCGGCACAGTACCTCGACCACATCATCTCAGAGGCGGGCGTCGCCATGGACGGTGATAAGGTGGAGGCGGTGGCGTCCTGGCCATAGCCAAAGTCCGCACGTCGCCTCCGTGGATTTCTCGGCCTAGCAGGATACTGTCGCTGATTCATCCGCGACTTCGGCACCATTGCAGCCCCTCTCACCCAGCTGCTTCAGAAGGATGGCTTTACATGGTCCCCGACAGCCACGGAGGCCTTCCTCGCCCTTAAACAGGCGGTGGCAGCAGCACCAGTCCTCTAACTGTCGGATTTCACGAAGCCGTTCATCCTGGATTGCGATGCCTCGGGCATCGGGTTCGGGGCCTTCCTACACCAAGGGGAGGGCGCGCTGACCTTCTTCAGCCGCCAGTTCGCACCTCGCCACCTGAAGATCGCGGCATATGAAAGCGAACTAATCGGTCTGGTACAGGCGGTTCGCCATTGGCGCCCGTACTTGGTGGGGCGCCAGTTCGTCATTCTTACGGACCACTATGCCCTGAAGTTCATGCTGGATCAGCATCTCTCGACAGTACCGCAGCACCAATGGATCAGTAAGCTTTTTGGATTTGATTTTGCAGTCGACTTCCGCCCCGAGCGCTTGAACACGGTGGTGGATGCACTATCTCGCCGGGAGGACCAAGCAGAGCACCTCGTTGTTCTGTCCGATCCCTCATTCCAACTCTACTACGACCTCTGTCGTGAGTTGCAGGAAGAGCTTCGAGCATTCCGGAACAGCGTGGTGGCAGACAGAGGCGCGTCCAGGACGGCCTTGTCCTTCACGGCTCTCGGGTGTACATTCCAGTTGAAAATCGGAGACACATCCAAATTGGTGACAAAAGAAAATAACTGATTAAACCGTACAGCATCCCGATGGCTCCCAGAGGTCCTCCAGATCGCGCACACCGCCGATCATTAAGGAATACAGAAGACACTGCAGCGGCTACGTGCAGATTTCTTCCTCGAGCGGGACCGCGCCCAGGTGCGAGAGTTCGTCCGCTCATGCACCCCACGTGCCAGCGGAATAAGACGGAGGCACTGCAACCGGCAAGGATGCTGCAGCCCCTTGAGGTGCCGTCCCAAGTGTGGGCCGACATCTCACTTGACTTCATCGAGGGGCTGTCGCAGGTCCATGGCAAGAGTCTCATCTTGACCGTCGTGGACCGCTTCTCCAAGTACGCCCACTTCATCACCCTGGGGCATCCCTATACAGCCACGACGGTGGGACGAGCCTTCTTCAACGACATTGTACGGCTCCACTGTTTTCTCACTTCCATTGTCATTGACCGGGACCCGGTCTTCACTGGCAACATTTGGCGCGATTTGTTCAAGTTGGCTGGGGTTAAACTCCGCATGAGCACTGCCTTCCACCCCGAGACTAACGGGCAGTCTGAGGCCGTCAACAAGAAAATTGCAATGTATCTACGTTGCATCACAGGAGATCGGCCACGCGTGTGGGTCGACTGGCTCCCATGGGCGAAGTACTGCTACAACACATCCTATCACTCGGCCCTCCGTACAACTCCGTTTCAGGTGGTTTATGGAAGGCCGCCGCCAGCACTACTTCCATATTGGCTTCGCTCGGACAGATACAATCGACTCACTCCTTCAAGACCGCGATGCCTTCCTCGCGAAGCTCCAGGAACGCCTCTCCAAGCCCAGGAATACGCCAAGCGGACCTATGACAACCACCGTAGGCCGCTGGTTTTTGAGGTCAATGACTGGGGTGTGGCTTCGCCTTCTCCATCGACCGGCTCAGTCCCTAGTTCCCGGGATTCGCTCCAAGCTGAGCCCCCGATTCACAGGGCCATTCCAGGTGGCTGAACGCGTGGACGACGTCGCGTACCGTCTCTGTCTTCCAGAGGGTGCCCGCATCCATGACGTGTTCCATGTGGGCGTCTTAAAACCGTTCCATGGAACACCGCCGAAAACTACTCCAGCACTACCGCCCCTACGTCAAGGAAGACTCCTGCAGAAGCCAGTTTGTGCGGTGTGTGCTCAACTCCGCCGTGGTGTCTGGCATGTCCTCATTCAGTGGGAGGGTCCGTCGGAAGCAGAAGCCACCTGGGAGACTTGGAGGAGTTTTGGACATCATTCCCTGACTTTCAGCTCGAGGACGACCTTTTTGCCGACGGCGGGAGAGATGTTATGGTGGGCCAGGTGTACCAGCGTCGCCGCCGTGGATAAGGCGGCGTGCGACTGGATAAGTGGGCGCAGCTGATAGCCAGCGCCTCCCCTTCTTTTTAGAATCATTTGTTTAGCTTGAATCCGAATCCTTAGATTATTGGATCAGATAGTTAAGTTAGTTCCAGAGTTGTTAGAGTTTGAGGCTATAAAAGCCTATGCTAAGCTATGAATAAAATCGATCCGGAGATTGAGTAATCTCAGCAGGTCACCCTGTCCCTCTTCCCTTGCGCGCACAGAGAGGCGCCGACCCAAAACGGCGCCTCCAACTCGCCCTTGCCGGGAGCTACGGCCCCGGCCTCCCACTTCCTTCAAGTACAACCTTAGAAGGAACCCACCTTCCTGATGGAATAAGTCTAGTGCAGGCGCTTTATGCTTTATGCTTTGTGCTTTACGCCTTTTCGCTTTAGCATCTTAGACTAACTTTTCAGCTTTATACTTTGGCATCTTAGACTAGCTTTTCAGCTTTATACTTTAGCATCTTAGACTAGCTTTTCAGCTTTATGCTTTAGCATCTTAGACTAACATCTTAACATATGCTTGGCTGCCCACCAAGCCTATATATATGTATCCCCAACCCCTTAGGTTGGTTATGGCATTGTAGTGAGTAAGAAACATGAAGAAAGTTGCCTCCAACACTGAGTGTCATCCAACACAATGCGAGTGTTGCGCCTAACACTTCCAACATGCATAGTACCTCATTTAGAAGTAGATAGAGCACAAGGATTTCCAATTTTTTAGTCAAATTATATTGGATTCATTTGTACTTAAAATGATTTAACAGATGCAAATAATTACATATTACCCAAAGGGCAGAAATCATCTTGAACAGGCATGCCGATGCATGAGGCACTTCACTTCATATGAACTCAACAGAAATAAATTATATTTTAATCCCCATCTTTCCTATTGCATTGCATAGTATCCAATAGAAATATTATCTTACAAAAAGAGCCAAATGAAAGTGATCATGTAATGATATTGGCTACCATAGCTTTACACGAAAGTACAAGATAGATTATGTAGTTTCACTGTCATCTAGAGAGCATCTAATTGGTAGGCATCCAAAACTGTAAAATTGCAAAATGTAAGGACAGGCAGCTGAGACAGAACAGTTCTAAGTGCCAATAGGAAATACTATAAAGATACCGTTAAATGTTCGAACATATCTCCATTCATGTGCTTCAGATGCATCTCCACTATCACCTCCAAAGTTTGTGCTGATCTTTTCATGGCTTCGAAGATCTGAAGACTGCCGAAGGAGCATTTCTGGCCCTGTAATGAAAATGTTACAAAAAGAAATTCACGTAAGGAAAGATCTAATGCATCTTCTTGTTAGAAGTGTTTCAGGGAGAATAAAGGATGTGGTGGGAGGTACTGACTCCATCACTCACCAACTGGTTCTTTCAATAGTAAAATTATGTCAATTTTGAAGCTTTAAGTCTTACCTTTACCAATTCTTACGAGTTTCCCCAAGCCTTGTGCATATCTCCTAACCCGATGTCGATGGCCATCAAGATTAATCCTCCAGGTGTAAAACAATTATATGATGTCAGGGTTTATGACCATCGAGATTAATCCTCAAGGAGTAAAACAATTATATTCACAAATCAGAAAAAGATAATTTATCATTATACTCATTTTCGTTCTGCAATCTGTTCCAGCTAATCCCTCTCATCAGGTCATATTCTGCCTGTAAGAGAATATCATGAAGAAATATTTTTTAATGTCCTGTGGTAGAAATTTAATATGAACATCTACAACAAGAAATATAATTATCTGAATACATGTTAGATATCTCTGTAGTATGGTTTGATGTGAAAGTTGGTCAAGGACTGGGCAACAAGAGTATAGAGGATGTATTCATAGTTCACCTGTTGTTTGGCTTGTTCAAATGCTTCGATCCATTTCCGAGCGTCGCCAGGAGTTGCACATGCTATCTATTAAAAGAAATGTCAGCGGTAAACATTTAATTGTCATGTAGGAATGTTGTAAAGACTTAGGCTGAGTACCTCTCCTTTCTTCGTTTGATCCAACCTATTGCACAACTTCAAGACATAGTAAAAATCCTAGGTTCACAGAACACAAATTAGTTATTCGCTTCAATATGCAAACAGAACATTCTCTGAACGAAATCAATTTTCTCCAAACAGCACCTAGAGCTGTTTATATGTCCATAAAAAATTACTGAAATAATGTAACCAGTTGCTAGAATTCATGTCAGGTTTAAAATAGCTGTGAAGAGTTCATAATAAACAAAATGGGGTAAACAAAGGTTGTGCCATTACCCCATTATTGACCTTCTGGCGACCAAGATCCTCCACCATAAGAGTGTGACTAACAACACCCTTTCGGATAGGTGCCTGAAACAAAATAATCAAGAGGAAATACACCTAAAGTAGTCTGAAAACCAAAAAAAAAATAGAAAGAAGAAAGTACGAATGAGGCCAATCCAACTGTCTCGTGACATAGCTCAATCAAATTGTCTCGCTACCTAATGGCCATGAGAGAGCACCAAATACAGCTAACTTTGCAGATATGTGTTACCAATACCAATATAACCAAAATACAGATGCAGAACAACCCGCAAATGCAGATTTTGTATTACACAG
>BCLH01001645.1:2386-16009 GCA_001602315.1 Zoysia pacifica | reverse complement strand
CCGCGGACGACGAGGAAGCGGAGGTGGCAGTACTCGTGGCCGATGGAGTTGACGCCGAGGTGGTACACCCATCCGGAGTACTCCGCCGCGTCCCTCCCGCTCCCGCTCCCGCTGCTGCGGCTGCTCCCGAGGTCCGGGGAACCCGCCTCCACGAGCTCCACCTCGGTCAAATCATCACCACCAGCCGCCGCCGCCGCCAGCGGCGTAGGCGGCTTCCCCGCCGTGGCCATCTTCCTGGTGTGGATTCCGATTGGGAGGAGGAGGAGGAGGAGGAGGGCGCGGGGGAAAATGGACTGTAACAGTGGACAATGATGAAACCTGTTGCTGTCGCCGGTGTTATTAGGGCGTTTTTAATTAGCACTCCCAATCCCATCACGGCGATGAAGGAAACTGCGCCGGGAAAAGTAGCCGTTAGCTTCGAGGCATCGTCGCTGGTTTTTACGATTCGGTCCTCGTGCTGTGTGTTTTCAAGCCAAAAAAAGTAACATTATGAAGAAAATGGTATTAATCTGACCGTATCTTGAGCTCCAAGTGCCGTGTTGATTTCACTTGCCGTTATAATTGTATCCGCCCGATTTGGAGCTCATATATGCTCAGATTTGGGCTTCAGCAAACAAAGTTTTTGAGCAAATTTATTTCTCCTGCTCAGCGACACGATAGTAATGTAGGAATCCTCCCTGTTTATAAAGCAATAATTTCCTTCCAATTAAGAAACACGCCAAATCGGCGAGATCGGATCCTCCGCCTAGCATTTCAGGCCTAGTAGGCAAGCTTGCAAGGGACCGTATATTTAGTCCCCTGCGGATCTAATCCCAGGCGACCTCCCTCGCCAGAACGCTAACTGGACACGTGCAATTAGCACATGGAAAAGTGAGATTGGATGCCAAATCGCATCCGCAGTTCCTCGTCCACGAGAAGCTAGCTTTGAACTCTTTATTAACAAGCTTTTCAAATATGCACTTTTTTGTATACGCGCAGATGCACCTTGGGAGTGCAGAACTGCCGATAAAGTCACCACCTGTTGCCAAACGTAAAATTCCTAGCTTTTGCAGGTCATCGACGCAACGTTTTGCCGACACCAGAAGCGCGTTTGCTCCTCCCTAACGACGTCTTCGCCAGTGTCATCAGGCTGGGGTTTGGTCAGGGTCAGTGGTGCTACCAGGTTTAATATTTCATTTAAACCGTTAAAACTAGTTGAGATCGATTTAATGAAAACTATAAAAATCAGAAAAATTGATCAAAAATTATTTTAAATCGAAAATTTAAAATTTAAACGATTTGTTACAGTAACTCGAGCAATTTTAACGATAAACCAGCTGGTTTCACCGTTGCTACAGTACATATTTTAAAATTTAAAATTTACCAATTTTACCGATTTTCGGTATTCTAAATTTTTTAAATTTTTTATGTTTTTTTAAAAAAACTATAAAAATTAATTAATTTTAAAGCGGTTTTGTAAATGCTGGTTACTACCGGCCAAGTTGCCGGCGTCGTCCAGCTGCGGGACACCTCTTCACCTCGCATGTTCCGCTGGGCCCACAGGCGTGGCCCCATGTGTTCGGTCCCGACACGTCAGCGCAGCTGGACCATTATCTATTCTCTGTGGTTCCTCTCACTCATCAGGGTCACCAACCAGGCAACCATCACCATCTGGCAGAGAAGTTTGCCTCGCCTGTACGTGTTGCGATGTCAAAAGCAGCTAGCCGGAGTACCAACCAGAGATTTCGTTGGCACGGTGGGCGTCCGGGCAATTGTGTAGGTTAGAGCCAGCGTTTGTTAACCAGTTTCGTTGGTACGGTGGGCGTCCTTGAAATTGTTACTATGAGATTCAATGGTTGGGTAATTTTGGTCAGCGGTATGAGATTTTCTCCGTTTAAGGTCCGATGCTGCACATGCAGCCGATTTTGATGGGACTTTTGTGTGCCATCAAGCCGGATTTTGATGGGACTTTTGTGTGCCCTCGTGCTTAAGCTAATACTTCTACCTGATGATCATTTGTCGGGTTCAAGCTTTTGGCGGATGCGGCGTCAAGTATACTCTGGCCCTACGTACTGGCGCAAATACCGGGCTCGGCTCAGTCGGAGTTGAAAGTTGAAACAGGGCTCAAAACTTGGCTTCGATCGGCCTCCGTTGGATTGGATTTTGACTTTTTCTAATCTTATGTTTACTTGTACAGTAGTAATTGAGGTTTGGCACAACAGACTTCGAAGTGGGATGGATTAGAATAACATGTTTATATGATTTGTAAAACAGGCTTCGAAGTGAGATGGATTAGAATAACATGTTTACATGATTTGTATGCCGCGTGATGGAGGGTATCCTTCGTTGATGTTTAATATTAACTTTGATTATTCGTCTTATTAAAAAAATTTATTTAAATATATAAAATTTGAAGTTGTGATTCAAATAACTCTAATAATAAATCAAATTATAATTATAACAAAGTATATGATATTTATTAAAAAAATTTGAATAAAATGAATAGTCAAAATTGATGTTAAAAGTCAATTACGACATCAAACAGAATGAGTAACTTTCATTTTGTCTGCCAATCTTTGAAAATTGGGGTGAAAGATGAAAATCTATGAAATGGGACAAAAAAAAAAGCACAGAAAAAAATCATCTGGTAATAGTACTAGTTTGTTCGTTTGCCTGCGGTCCAGAGCATCTTGGTTCAAAGCGGATCTCTAAAACGTAAATCAAATACTACTAATACTAGTTTCTTGGTTCAAAGTGGATCGTTGTGGCTCTTTTTATGCTTTCGTTGCTACTACTACCTCCTCAGCCTGATCGAGTAGCTGGTGACATGTGTGCTCGGCAGTTTTGCGGGTATCCTCCAATAGCTGGTTCCGTCCTTCCAGGACTTGGATACGGTCCTCGGGTTCCCGAGTCTTGCACGACGAACGAGTGGCAGCGGGCCAGGAATGCAGTCTGAGGACAGTTCAGGTGGTTACTCCAAGTACTATGAGGCGACGAGATGCTGCACGATGCACTTGGGCGCCGCGGGTGATCGTCCTGGCTCTCGCGCTGTTGGCTCTGGATCTGCGACCGCAGCGGCGACACCCACGGCGCGGCGCCGATGGCGCTCCGTGTCGACCAGACCTTGCCCTTGTTGATGACGTGCACGGTGCAGAAATCCGGCACGCCCTTGAGGACGGTCGTCGGGACGTCTACAGCCTTGAACCGGAACCAGCCCCTCGCCGTGGCGCCGATGACGAGCTTGTCGATGGCCGCGGCCTCCGAGAACTTGGTGATCCCCTTGGCCACGTCGTGCTCGTCCACCACCACGGCCTTGCACTGGACCTGCACGGCATCAAGCATGTTCGCCGATTCACAGCTGAGATACTAGACGCCCACGAGACGGTCACCATTATCACGTACGTCTTTGCGGACGCAGAAGATGCGGAACGGGAGGAAGAGCTCCTTAATGTGCTGGTCCGTCGGCTGCTTGAACCTGGCGCCGTCCTCCACGCCACCGGAGGCACCCTTGGTGTTGACATGTACAAGCACGATGGTCTGCCTCTTCTGGACGAGCGAGTCGATGGCCCACTTGAGCGCGTTCGGACTGTTCATGTCCTTGTCGATGCACACGGCGACTAGCGGGTAGCTCAACGTGTCCCCATCCTGGTACGACCTCCCCATTGCCGACTCCTCCTCCTCCTAGCTTCTCCGACGGATGGAAGATTGATTCGCAGCAAGGCTCTCTGTCGCTAGCTAAGTTTGGAACCTGTAATGGCAGGATAAATTGGAGGGGGACGGGCGCTAGGGATGTGGAGCCATCAACGATGGTCACCACTATTATTAAACACGCTGTGTTTAGGGATGAAGTGAATGGTGATGGTTTGCCAACCCATAAAATAGAATGCTAGTAAAATAGATACTCTCCTCCTTTTTTAAATTGATGTCGCTGTTAATTTTTAACATTAACTTTGATTATTTGTTTTATTCAAAGAATTAGTTCAAATGTGTAAAATTTTAAATTGTAATTCAAATAACTCTAATGATAAATCAAATTATAGCAAAATATATGATATTTATCAAAAAAAAATTGAATAAGATGAATAGTAAAAATTGATGTTAGAAGTGAACGGCGATATCAATTTAAAAACGAAGGAAGTACATATTGTGATTAGAATGCTAGTATATTTTTTAAGGAACACATGTTGTTATCACTCATGGGAGCCAAATTAATGGCGTTGAACTTTAGCCCCCAAAGCTTTTTTCTCTCTCCATAAGAATCACTCTGTTGTCAAAATGTTTAGAGCAAATAATATACTTTTTTGTTCCAAAATTGATGTCGTTGCTGCCTTTTAACATTATCTTTGACTATTTGACTTATTAAAAAATAATTACATAAATAATATGTTTTGTGATAAATTGATTTAATATTATATTGAATCACAACTTATAATTTTATACATTTGAACTAATTTTTTTAAATTAGATAAATGGCCAAAAATGATGTTAGAAGTCAATAGCGACAATAATATAGGAACAGTGAGAGTATAACGTACTACCTTCAGTTTTAAAATATTGACATCATTGACTTCTACCATCAACTTTGACCATTCATTTTATTCAAAAAATTTGTTCAGATGTGAAAATTTTGTTATTATTTGATTTATCATTAGTGGAATTTAAATCACGAATAATAATTTTACACATTGAAATAAATTTTTTAAATAAGACAAATGATCAAAGTTGATGTTAGAAATCAACGGTGTCAATAATTTAAAACCGGAGGGACGGAGTAGTGTTTTGATCTAACATGGTCAATGGAAAATATAGTATTAAATAATAAAAAATGATGTTAAAAGTCAATAGCGACAATAATTTAAAAACATAAGAGTATAATGTAGTGTTTTGTTCTAACATGATCAATGGAAAATGTAGTATTAGATCGAAGGGTGTATTTGTCCTTGCGCAGGGTCGGACGCAGGTCCAACCTGTAGGCGTAAAACAAGACATGCACCTATACGGCTATACCTGTTGGGTATGAAACCCAATGGGTTTCTAAAATTTGTACCCAAATTGTCATTCCTATAGAGAAGAATCTATTTTCAGGTGCCATTACACTGGGTAATGTTGCTGGTGTGATAATTAAATTTACCTGACTATCAATAGACTTACAAGAAGCAGAATATGTATATGCTTCCACTTTGTTTTTCTGTTAAAATCCTTGATTCTCCTACTGTTATTTTCAGGAACAACAACCTTTTCCTGATTCCTGACTTCCTGTTAAGCATCATAGCCAAACGTTCCCTCATAGCCCTTTCAAAATTTAATCGAGCAGTTATGCTAACATGTCCTTTATATAATTTCATAGGGGAAGCACATAGCTGACAAAATGACATTTGGGACCTTGTCAAGGATCAGAAAATTACTTAAAGTAACCACCATGCTGGTAAGATTGTTCATGTGATAGAGAAGGTTCGCTCGTGTGCATACGGGGAAAAAAGGGTTGCCATTTGCGTGTCTGGCTCATTCATTGTTGGCAATTAGTTCCTTGTTTGTGGGATGTATTGAACGCTGAAGGGATGCCAAGCATGGATGAACTCTCCTTTGACAGCATGAGATCTCTTGGCTAGCCGACTGCTCAACTGCCACCGGTATGTGGCCTGTAGGCTCAAATATAATAGGGAGCCCACTTACCACTCCCGGCAATCAATCGAGCAGTCGATCGGCTGACAAGGAGTTGCATCCCCTTTGACATGGTGAACAAGAATTAGGTTGTTTTTGAGAGAACTTCTTTATGGAGTCAGGGAATGCCATTAGATGCTTTGTCTATGCATAGTTGAAAAATGAAGGGAAATTTACTTCTCAGTTCAACTTCTTTCCAAAAAAGCATCTTAATATGTGCATTACTGTATTTTACTGCACGAACTATTGCCTGTTCAGAATTTCCTGACATCAGATTATCCATGCAGCATGTAGTAGATATTTGAGATCATCACATATGTTTGTGACCCTTCTGTATAAGAAGCAACCGAAAGCATCACCACTGCGTTTGCATCAAGCCTTCCGGTTGTGTTTTCACAGAAATGCTTGAACTCAATGTCGTATTCACTGTCCAGAACTGATCATACCTCATGGTAAAATGCTGTGACCAAATATGTCAGACACGCTATGGATATGCAACTTTAATTTCCCAAGCAACGAACAAGTAGAGCAAACGGTGAGGATTATATTGTGTTATACTACTTCACTAGACTGGTACCATACACATGGTTAGGAACAAAAATGCGTTCCGAGATTGATGTCCTATAACCCTGATGATGATTCGAATTGTAATGCAGAGTTGCAAACCCAGCTTAAGATGGTAGTATTGTCACTTTGTAAGACAATCAAATTTCATACTAGTACAATATTTCCTACCTAGGGGTGAAAATTAAATACACCTAGATTACCTTCCCAACCTCTTTAATCAAAAAAATAAACTAACTTTCAGAATCCTCTTAACTTTTGAGAAATTAGTTTATTTTTTTTAACTAAAAATATTAACAAATTAATTTAGATACACTTATTTACACTTCTGTTGCTGCTAGGTCGCATTACAGTGTGCAAGATTGGAAGCCACCGGCAAGCGCATCTCAATCGAGCTTGTACTCCGACCAACAAAGAAAGCAGGCGGTTCGGCGCCGCTCGTTTTCCGCGTTCGGCACGCGGCGGCTGCGCTTTCCTCGTTCGACCGAGCGGCAGCGCACGCGCTAGTCAATTCGCAAGGTCTGTTCAGGCCCCTGGTTTCTGTCGGCACAAGCTCGCCGTGACGGACGAGAATGGCTAGGTAACTTCTGTTACTGCTCCTTCTGGTCTAAACATCTCTTTTTAACTAAAAATGTTCACAAGTTAATCTTAAGTATACATATTAACACCTCTACGAGACAACTGCAGCAGCAGTAAGCAGGGCCAAAGCGAAAACACCATCATCTCGTCGCCTCATGGATGCACGCAGGCGAAGTTCTGTAACACCCAACCCAATACCGGAAGTTTTGGAGGCGCGCCAGCCAGCTGTTTGAATGCTGAATGTTGCTGGCTCCAGGCTGTCATATCATGCGTGGTGTATAAAAACAGAGAAGTTCCCTTTGTAAACGGTTGAGCAATAATATAAAAATAAACAGTTGCCTCCGTCTCTCTCTGATCGCCGGTGATTAGCACGCTCGCTATGCTCGGCGGCGGCCTTGTGATCGGCTCACGTCGCGGTGTCGCTCACCATCGGCAACGGGTTGTCACAGTTGGTAATCAGAGCCCTATCCTTCCTCGGTTCATGGGTGATTCGGTGTTCTTCGGTGACGACTGCGAATTTTCCGAGCGGCGCGGTGTTGCGGAAATCTTCAGAGATTCTGTGCTGTTATTCTCATCTCTGGGATTCCATTCCAGGCCTGGATTGGTGGGTAATCACAGAGTGTCACCACGGCGCCCTCGAAGACTCCGAAGTCGTCCGCACAGTCGCAACTTATTCTGGCAGCCATGGCTACGAGGGCGGAGAAGGAGGAAGCCAGGTGGGAGAAGGTGTTCGGGACGCTGGATGCACTGTCCGAACGTCTGGAGGCCATGGATGAAGTGCAACAGCAGTTGATCGGTCAAGCAACACTTGCGGCTACGGTGGCAAAGCAAGCGGCGCGCGATCGGGATTCCCTGGCGCAGCAGGTGGCAGAGACTGATCGGGCGGTGACGCGTCTGACTCTCGAGCGGGTGGGGTCAAGGGTTGGGGACGGCTTTCGATTCCAGCTCATCGAGTGCCCGTACACGTTCTGTGCGCACCAATCGGAGTCGTCTTCATCAAGATCGACCACCTCCTTCAACGATGACGCACAGGCGTTCGACAGAAGGTCCCAAACAACTTCAGCGGGAGAATAGCAGTGGTGGTATGCCCCTTCCGAAGCTGTCATTCCCTCGGTTTTCTGGGGAGTATCCGACCATTTGGTTGAACAAGTGCGTGAACTATTTCTCAATCTACAAGGTGAGCACTGCTCTCTGGGTCACGTCTGCTTCTATGCATATGGATGGCAGCGCGGCACGTTGGTTGCAGGTCTATAAGACCAAGCACGTGTTGGATGATTGGGAGGTCTTTGCGGATGCAGTATTGCAGAAGTTTGGCTCATATGAGTACACCAAGGCGATGCAGGATCTCTTGAGTTTGAAGCAGAAGGGCACTGTGGAGAAGTTCATTTCAGAATTCGAGCAGGCCAGAAATGCCACAGCTATGCATAATTCTGATTTGGATGAGGTGCTTTTTGTGACTCAATTCATCAGGGGTCTGAAGCCGGAGATTCAGGGCCCTGTGCAAGCTCAGGTGCCTACGTCGGTTGGACCGAGCAGCTCTTTTAGCTACAATTCAACAAGAGATACAGGACAAGGGAAAGAGCAGAGTGTCCAAACCTCTGTTCTCATCTAAACCTGCTCAGCCTTCAGTGAAGGGTGAGTCACCTAAGGCAGCGTCTCTGACCGCTGATCTGTCAAAAGAGCGCCAAGTGCACGAGTATCGTCGTCTTCATGGGCTTTGCTTTGTATGTGGGGACAAGTTCGATGGGAACCATGCAGCAGTTTGTCCTAAACGGTTCCAGCACAGTTACATGCTCTTTCGACGGCAGATATGACTATGATTCTCTTTGATGCGGTGTTGGAGCAGTTGGCACATGAGGACGTACAACCAGAATTGCCATGTACGTTGTCTCTGAATGCTCTGGCAGGCACTGATACGGGGGAGAGTATCCGGTTAAGAGCTCGAGTTCGTAATTAGCTTTTGGCTGTGCTTGTGGATTCTGGAAGTTCGGGTTATTTCATCAGTATGGCAGTGGTTACTCGGCTGGGATTGCCTGTTATACCTTGCTCACCTTTGTCTGTGCAGTTGGTTAATGGTGACAGGTTGGTTTCGGATCAGTGTGTCTCTCCTCTCGAATGGTGGTGTAATGGCCATACTTTTCGCACTATTGTTCGTGTTCTGCCTGTTGTGGCTTATGATATGATCCTAGGATATCCTTGGTTACGACAGTTCAGCCTGATGCTCTGCCATTGGGAGCGGAAGACATTGGAGTTTCAGGACGCTGGGGTGTTTGTGCGACTATAGGGTAGTGTGCAGCATCAGCCTCATTCGGTGGAAGAGGAGTCAGCCATCCATTTGCATAAACTGCTGCAGGGGAATGAGATTTGGGCCTTGGCTGCGGTGGCTCCATTTTCTTCTGATGAGCAGTCTCAGTTGTCTTCAGCAGTGGATGATTTACTTCGGGAATTCCAGGATGTGTTTGGTGATCCACAGAGTTTACCACCTTCACGGGTTTTTGATCATACGGTCTCTTTATTACCCGGTGCTGTGCCTGTTAATGCCAAGCCTTATCGCTATTCACCTTTGCACAAGACCGAGATTGAGAGACAAGTCACAACATTGCTTGATGCTGGTTTGATTGTGCCTAGTGTGAGTCCCTTTGCCTCTCCGGTTCTCTTTAGTGCAGAAGAAGGACGGGTCGTGGCGCTTTTGTGTGGACTATCGCAAGCTCAACGCACTGACAATTAAGAACCGGTTTCCAATGCCCTTGGTTGATGAAATTTTGGACGAGCTTGCTGGTACACAGTTCTTTTCTAGCCTGGATATGCATGCGGGATATCACCAGATCCGGATGAATGTGCAGGATGAGTATAAGATGGCTTTTAAGACGCACCATGGGCATTATCAGTTTCGGGTCATGCCATTTGGCTTGACTAACGCACCAGCTACGTTTCAGTGCGCCATGAACTCGGTGTTGGCCCCATATCTCCGTAAATTTGTGATGGTTTTCATAGATGATATATTGGTCTACAGCCCATCATTTTAGGATCATCTGGTACATCTCTGGCAAGTGTTCCTGAAGCTGTGCGAACATCAGTTCTTCTTGAAATGCTCGAAAGTGCCACTTTGCTCAAGAAGAGTTGACATATTTAGGCCAATTATTTCTTCCAAAGGAGTGCGCACTGACCCAAGTAAAACTGATGCTATGACTCACTGGCCTACACCGTTAACTCGTACGGATCTTCGTGGTTTTCTGGGGTTAACAGGTTACTATCGGTAGTTTGTGAAGAACTATGGTGCTATTGCAAAACCACTGACTTCTTTGCTCAAGAAGAAATAGTTTGTGTGGACTGATCAAGCTCAAGAGGCTTTTCTGCACCTCAAGAAGGCCATGGTGTCTACTCCAGTACTTGTTTTACCCAAGTTTGATCAGCCATTCATGATTGAGACTGATGCATCTGATCTGGGGATGGGAGCGGTGCTGATGCAACAAGGAAATCCGATTGCCTTTTTGAGCAAAGCAATGAGTGACAAGAACAAGCATCTTTCGATCTATGAGAAAGAATTTTTGGCTCTTATGCTAGCAGTTGACAAATGGCGACCCTATTTGCAACGGAGTGAATTTGTCATACAGACTGACCACAAGAGCTTAAGTTTCTTGGGAGATCAGGCATTGCAATCTGATCTGCAGCGTCGGGCCATGGCAAAACTAATGGGACTGCACTTTCGCATCGTGTATAAGAAGGGCAAAGACAACATTGCTGCAGATGCACTGTCAAGAGTGAATCATCTGTTCGCCATTTCAGCAGTAACTGAAGTCCGGCCTCTCTGGATCCAGGAGGTATTGAACTCCTATGTGACTGACAGTGAAGCCCAACAGCTGCTAGCTGCACTGGCGGTTAATAGTCCTGATGAAGCTGGGTTTTCTCTTCATCAGGGCATCATTCGCAAAGACACTCGGATATGGATTGGACACAATTCAGCATTGCGCACTAAGATCATCTCTTCCTTGCATGATAGCGCGATTGGAGGTCACTCGGGCAACCAGGCAACCTCCCAACGTATCAAGAAATTTTTCAATTGGAAGGGCTTAAAGGGTGATGTTGAGACTTTTGTGCGTCAATGCCAGACATGCCAGCAAGCAAAGAGTGAGCGCATTCATACACCGAGGCTGCTCCAACCATTGCCGATTCCTGCAGGGGCTTGGCAAGATATTACAATGGATTTCATTGAGGGCCTGCCGCGATCTGAGGGCTACAACACCATTCTGGTGGTTGTTGATCGGTTTTCGAAGTATGCACATTTTTTTCCACTTAAGCATCCCTTCTCGGCTCCTCAGTGGCACAGATCATTCTTGACAATGTGGTGAAGCTTCACGGGTTGCCCCGCTCCATTGTCTCCGATCGTGACAGGGTATTCACGAGTTCGTTTTGGCAAAAACTCTGAGTCCCTGCAGATCAAGCTGTCTCTCAGTACTGCCTATCATCCGCAGACAGACGGACAGTCCGAACGGGTCAATTAGTGCTTAGAGATGTACCTCCGTTGTGCCGTCCATGCTGCTCCGAATCATTGGAAGAAGTGGCTGTCGTTGGCGGAGTTTTGGTACAACTCATCTTTCCACACTGCTTTGGGATGTTCTCCGTTTAAGGTTCTATATGGATATGACGCTCTATTTGCTGCAGCACCTATGTTGTCTGATTCTAGGAATGTGTCAGTGGATGAGATGCTGGAAACTCGCGCTGCTCACATGGAGATGTTGAAGTCCCAATTGGCAGCTGTCCAGAACTGAATGAAGAATCAAGCTGATAAGCAGAGGACTGATCGGGTGTTCCAGGTTGGGGATCAAGTACTTCTGAAATTACAGCCCTATGCACAGCGCTCGGTTGTTAATAGACCATGTCCGAAATTGGCATTCAAGTTCTTTGGCCCTTATCAAGTGTTGGAACGCATGGAGTTGCAGCATATCGGTTGGAGCTTCCTGCGGATGCTCAGGTCCACCCGGTCTTCCATGTTTCCCAACTAAAGCCGTTTACATCCAGTTACACTCCGGTTTATATTGAGCTTCCGAAGATATCTGATCTGGACCGTGCTCAACTTGAACCGCGCGCATTCTGGATCGGCGTCTGGTTCGCAAAGGCAACCATGCTGTTGTGCGGGTGCTGGTGCAATGGTCTCACTTGGATGAGGCGGCCGCAACAGGGGAGGACTACAATGTTTTGAAAGCCCGTTTTCCTACTACCATTGTTTGGGGGCAAACAATGTCTGGGGCCGGAGGAGGTGTAACACCCAACCCTATACCAGAAGTCCTGGAGGCGCGCCAGCCAGCTGTTTGAACGCTGGATGTTGCTAACTCCAGGCTGTCATATCATGCGTGATGTATAAAAACAAAGAAGTTCCCCTGTAAACGGTTGAGCAATAATACAGAAATAAACAGTTGCCTCGGTCTCTCTCTGATCGCCGGTGATTAGCACGCTCGCTACGCTCGGCGGCGGCCTTGTGATCGGCTCACGTCGCGGTGTCGCTCACCATCGGCAACGGGTTGTCACAAGTTCTCTCTTCGCTATCAGAAAATCTCCTAGGAGTAGCTAGGATTAGCAGCAACCGGCCGCGCACCTCGCCAGATCGAGACGAGAACTTGCAGGAACCGTGACGCGCGCACTCGCTCCGGTGTCCCGTGAGGTCGTTTCGTCGTCGCGGGAGAGGTGGTAACAATGCCGCACATGAATCCCGTGGCCGCCGACGCGATCGGTTGGCCACCTAAAGTTTGGTGGCTCCGTGCGATCGACGAACCGAATTCCCCGCGGTGAGTTCCGTCGCTTTCACCGCGGGCCGGGGAGATATTCCACTGTCGGGTCGGGTGGGATTCTCGAGTGGCCAGACAGGGAGCGCCCACCGTGTCCCGTCGTGCCCGGCCGTGGTGTCTCTCGTGCGTGGCGCAGGCCAAGTCAGGCCTTGCGAAGAATCGGCTTTGCACGTCTCTCGCGTCGAGAAGACTGCGTGCGGGTCTCCTTTCTGCTCGTGCACTGATGCAGTGGAAATTCCGTCGGATTTGAGCACATGTTCAAGCGCATTATCATTAAATTTTTTCCTGTGAGAGTAGTGCAGTTCCTACCTTGTGCAAAATGTTTTTGGATTCTAGTGAAGTGACCCCACAGCTGAGGAGCCAATGAATCAAACCTGGGACCAGCTGCTCCAGACCAAAATTTCTACAGTGATCTACAGTTTACGGTTTCAAAACCAAAGCTTCTTTCCTTCACTTAGGCCTTCTTTGAACCAAAGCTTCTTTCCTTCACTTAGGTTTTCTTTGAAACGTAGAAATTTCACAAAAATCTCACAGAAATCAATTTAATTTTATAAAAAAAACATAAAAAACAGAAATAATTTTTGTGTTTCAAAGGAGGCACTTACATGTCAATGCATAACGCAGGACCATGGGTGTTGTGTATAGCATTCGAGCTTTCTTTTTAGACTTGAACTCAATTTGTGGTCTCAATGGCAATGCCTATATTAAGAGACCTGCTAATAAGGCCGGCGCCGACGAGTAACCGACTGGCACTGTATCCATTGTTCCAATGGATCAGCTTGGGATCGGTAATGTTAGACTAAGCAATGTGCGGTTGCATGTGTGTGTTGCGTGTGTGGCTGCATATGTGCGAGGACGTATATATATATATGTACCCAATCAATCGAAGATCGTATCGTGTATTCCTATATTCCACTCTTCATGGTATCAAAGGAGGTTACGATCCCGTAATCAACGCTTCCGCCTAACCCTACCCAACCGCCGCCGTTCCCCACGAACGGTGCGCCGCCGCCGTCGCTGGGCAGTTCGCTCGCCGGCCTCCTCTTCCCGCACGAGC
>BCLH01001644.1:57867-74124 GCA_001602315.1 Zoysia pacifica | reverse complement strand
TTATTCGGGAGTGTGTGGCTGAGGGAAGGATCAAGGTGGAGTTTGTGAGATCAGAAGATCAACTCGCTGATATACTGACGAAGGCTCTTGCACGGGTCAAGTTTCAGGAGTTAAGAACCAGGATTGGTGTTAGTAGTGTAGCTTGAGTGCACAAGCTTAGGCGGAGATTTGTTAGAATAATCTTGTGCACTTAGTTTTTGTTTCGTGGCTGTCATGTATGGTCTGACGTCGCGCTGAGTTCGGACGGGACCCGGTTCTGTTGGAGCACGATGCCTGTGAGTGTTGTGCGCGTCCAGCGCCATGATTCCGTTGGAGCGGGTCATGACACCCAGGGCGGCATGCACGGATCGCTGCATGTCGCGCCCGCACGTTCGCCAGGAAAAAGGTCGAGCGTCTTTACTATATTAAGAATAATGAACGTTGTGTTCAGTAGCGCAGAAGCTGCACTAAACTTCTCTGGTGTTCTAGTGTGTCCGCGTGTGTTTCCAGTGAGATCGCCGGCGACGTTCTGCACGAATCCGCGGCGAACTCTGACAGTCGCTTCGAACGCCGCTTGCCGTCGCCTGCAGCAGCGTCAGCCACCGCTCGCCGTCGCCTGCAGCAGCGTCGGCCACCGCTCGCCGTCGCCTGCAGCAGCGTCGGCCACCGCTCGCCGTCGCCTGCAGCTGCGCCGGTCGCCGCTTGCCGTTCCCTGCGCCCGCTCTGCCAGCCATTCGCAGCCGCGTCGCCCGCTGCTTGCCGTCACCTGCAACAGCGAAGCCTGCCGGTTGCCTTCGCCTGTAGCAGCGACGGACGCTGCTCGCCGTCGTCTGCAGCCGCGCAGCCCGCCGCTGGCCGTCACCTGCAGCGGCTCCGGTCGCCATTCGCAGCCGGGACCCGGGTCACCTGCACTCTGCAGCTGGCCGACCGCCGCTAGCCATCGCCTGTGGCAGCACCGTCGAGCTGCCTGATTTGGGCAACACTTCCGAGAGAGAGAGAGAGAGCGAGAAGAGACAGAAGTCACGGACGGACACACGGGAGAGGAAACTCAGGTAATTTAATCGAAGCCGTGGGAGAGGTGAGAGACGTGTTCCCTAGGAACCGCATAGAATGCGTTCGTTTCCCTACCAACTCTAGAGAAATAAAAACGTTCCCTACCATTTTTGTATGTATCGTAGAAAAATTAGCTTTCTTTGTGATATAAAAAAATACTATAGAGAATTACAAAGTTTCTTGAAGAAATAGAGTATTCCACTGGTGAGAAGTATCTCTCAATCACCGTAACAAATCTCAAAGTTAATAATTTAAATATTTTAAAACCAGAAGAGTATCAAATATGAGTGGACGATTTCCTGCTCTTGAGCCAGTTGAACGTGCACGGGTCGATTGGTTGTATCAGTTTATGCAATCATTTTTACAGGGAAAGTTATATTATCGCGTTTTTGTACGTACTTCGCAGGACCTGCGCGCCTTTCTGTTTGTCATTATGCCGGTCACGGAAATTCCTAACAATCCCGTAGCTAGCATCAACGCACCATGCAAGCAGCATCATGGATGATGTACACCGATGAGATACATCCATACCGCTACCTAAGCATGCACTAGTATATAAAGTTCATCTTGCTCCTGTAAAGAGCACCAGCAAAAACACTCTGATTTCAACACAAACAAGAGGAGTGTAGGAAGATGGCTGGAGGTGACGAGCTGAAGCTTTTGGGCACGTGGCCCAGCGCTTTCGTCATGCGGGTGAAGCTCGCCTTGAGCTTCAAGGGCCTGAGCTACGACGACGTCGAGGAAGAGGTCTTTGGCGGCAAGAGCGAGCTGCTCCTCAAGTCCAATCCGGTGCACAAGAAGGTCCCCGTTCTCCTGCACAACGGTAAGCCGATCTGCGAGTCCCAGATCATCGTGCAGTATCTCGACGAGGCCTTCGCCGGCAGCGGCTCCTCTCTCCTGCCCACCGACCCATACGAACTAGCAGTTGCTCGCTTCTGGGCCGCCTAAATTGACGACAAGGCATAGTTACTGCTTCCTCCATCATAAAATAAATTATTTATTTTATTTAAAAATTTACAAAAATATTATTTATTTTATTGTGAAATTTTTTATTATAAAAATTGTTTTAAGCTTGATATGTTTATTTTTATATTTTTATAATTTTTTTAATAAAACGAAGAGACAAAGTTGGATACCTGATGTAACGCTCGGAGGACTGGTCCCGTGGGTGCATGCCGCGGAGAAGCTGAACGGTGTGAGGCTCTTTGATGCCACGAGGAGTCCGCTCCTGGAGGCATGGTTGGAACGCTTCAGTGCGCTCGACGCGGCCAAGGCTGTCCTGCCCGACGCCGACAGGCTGGTGGAGTATGTCAAGCAGAGGCAGGCTGCCGCTACTGATGCAGCCGCAGACAATTAATCCGGTGGCAATCAATCCGCTCCCTGAATTCACACTGTTGGTCTAGAGAGGACGAATTTGCCAATATAAAAGATAGATTTTAAAATAGACTTAAATAAATATAGATTGTTTATTTACCTTAATTTTAAAGTTTAAATTATTCTTTTACTTTCTAAGTGGTAAAAGTTTTTTAATAATTATAAATGCTGAATAATTTAATTTAGAAAGTTATTGGTGAGTTTTGGCAGATGACGATAATTAGATGTATATTTCTTTATAAATCAACAGATCGAATTCGTGTCTTACTCCTTAAAAGATAAAACAATATCACTTGGTTTATTTTAAAAGGATGCGCATAAAATCCCTGTAAATTGAAAACTTTCAAAAATTTTAAATCCTTGCCAGACACTTTGGTCCTTGGCAAAACACTCTAGTACCTTACTCTCCGGCCTATGGTCAGGCACTCCGATAAACCATAAGTGTTGCACAAACAGGAATTTTAGCAATTTCTAACAATTCTACTTGAATCAAATGACAACAACAAGATCCAAGAGCAAAAGCTAGAACATACTACGATATATAATCGATCAATGCCAAAACTTAAAGAATAAAGGGAGACACTTCAAACCTTAAATTCTCACTATCCCTCGCTCAAATCTAGCAACAATGGCCTTGTAAGGGAGCGAGGGAGATATGAGCTCTTGAAAGTGTCCTGGGCCTGCTCGCTGTAACTTTTTTTTGCTGTTGCTGTCGCTGTACCGTGCCGCCGCAGCAGGAAAAAGCAAAAACACTGAGTCTTGCACGCCATCCAAACCGCTGTGCAGCTACAGCATCAGCAAAAATACGCTACAAGAAGCAGAAACGAACGCACCCTCTGTTCGTGCAGGCTGGAGATTTCTAGCTGGGAGGTGCAGGGTTCTCGCGGTCGCGGATGCGAGTGAGGGGCCGCCGGCGACAACTCGCCGCCGCCGGGGTGGGGGGGGGGGGGGGGGGGTTGAGGGTGTTTGTAGACTGAAACCAGGTGGAGTAAGGGAATGGCGGTCATTAAATTTCATGAAATCTGACAGCTGAGATCATCGCCATTGACATGGCACAATGAGTACTCGGGAATGGCTCGATTCCGTGACCAAGAGTATATTAAAGATGCGCTGTTTGCAGAAAAAAACTAGTTACCTCAGAAAATGTGTAATTTCTGTGAAATTCATGTGTTTCCAAAGAGGCCACGTGTCTACATCATTGCGCGAACATGCCTCTGAACTCGTATTTCTGAATCTTTGGTAATAATTGTGAATTGCATAGCATCGTCGTCATGGATGTGGAGGAAGCTTCCAGAGCGGCACACGCTAAGCTATACCATATATAAACCATCATTCATCCACACCCGCTTCCTCTGCAAACAAGAAAATAAGCACAATTAAGAAAGGTCCAATTAATCTTCATGCTGGCGCACAAAACCTGATCAAAATGGCCGCCCAAGGTGACGAACTGAATCTTCCGGGCATGTTTGCAAGCCCGTTCGCGTTACGCGTCAAGCTCGCTCTAAGCTTCAAGGACCTGAGCTTCATGCACCTCGAGGAGGACCTTCTTAACAACAAGAGCGAGCTGCTCTGTCCTAATGAACTAAGCCATTGAGACTAAAACAAGTAGTTTTTCCTTATTCTGTTAGTTGATTCTTTTATCCTAATTCTAAAAGTTTATGTTAGAGAAACAAAGAGAATCACTTTCAGTTATAAAATCATTCTCGCTGTTTCCAGCAAATCTTGCAGGTCTTGAATGGATTTCTTGCGCAAGGGGAAAGCAAGACACGGAAAAATTAATTTCTATAATATTTAGCGAATCGCTGACCAGTTAAGCATCTTTGAACGGCACCAAATTTGCCGTTGAACACCACAACCAATAAATTGTTGTTTCCTCTTGAAGTTCGCCGGTAGGTGTGACATCCCGAATTTTAGAACAAGTTTAAAAATGCGTAATTCAAAAATTTTCTAACTTTCACCCTAACATTTTTTTTTCACTTCTCACCTTTTCTTTTCTTTCCTATTTCAAAAGGCAAAAACCTCACTAAATTAAAACTTATCTAATTTGAAATCTAAAATTTGAAAGTGTGACAAGTGATTGACCCCGTTTTGTTCTTTTTTCTTTCCGTTGGTTTTCTTGCTTTTCATTTGAATCAAAAATCCAATCAATTTCCTAGAATCTCAAAATCCCTTCAACTCATTGGAGATCAATTCAAATCCAATTTTCAAATTTCCAAATTGGGCCGCCCTTTTCCTTTTCTCCTCTCCCTAGCCCAGCCGCAGCCTGCTTCCTCTCGCCCTTGGCCCAGGAGCGCTGGCCCACGCGCAAGGCCCAGCACTGCGCGGCCTCCTCCTTCCTCTGCCCGCGCCGCTTGAGACGGACGCCGGCATGCGCTGCCACGCGCCTTGCCACGCGCCGCTCGCGTCTAGCCACTCACGCCGCCTGCCTCTCCACACGTCTGCTTCACCCTCACATCGAAATCGATCTCTGGTCTTGCCTCATTCCTTTTCGGCCGCCCCAGCTCCTAGCACCGGCCATCGTCGCGTCGTTCTTCACCGGCGATGGCACCATGCAGTGTGCCCCGGCTCCCTCGAGCCCATGGCGAGGACCACTGCTCAGCCCCTTCCCTGCTGCGCCCAATCTCGATCCCCAACCGCCCGTGCTGCGCTCCGACGCCATGTGCTGATGCTGTCCGCCGACGTCCCTCTGTCGCCGGCGCTCTGCGGCCCCTTCCGGATGCAACCGGGGATGCAGGGAGGTCCAGCGCGCCGCTCCATCCCTCCTGCATCTGAAACCGAGCCGCCTCTGCCTATCCTGCGAGCTGGCGCCGTTCGTCGTCGCCGCGCTCTGCCTCTGCCCGGCCATCCGCTCTGGCGCGTCGCCTCTGCTTCGTGGCCAACGGCCCTTCGCGCGACTCCGAAAAGGTTGACCCCGCAGAGCTGCCCCTCACTCGCCCTCTGGAGCCATGAGAAGCTCCACCACGCAGCTCATGTGCCCTCGATCTAAGCCCCAATCTTCCCCGACGTCATTCGCCTGTGCTGCCATGCGCCTGAGCCTGCGGCGAGGATCCCTGTGCGTTCCTCCCTCGAAAAGCAACCCCTACACCACCATCACGGCGTCCTCTCCATCTTCGGCCGCTCAATTTTGGGCAAAACGTCTAGAGGTCGAGCTCCACTGCACCTCCACCGTGCTCTCTGTTCTCGGTCGTCGGCACAGCCTAGTCCCTTTCCGGCACGCCTGAGCCCGCAGAGAGGTACCAGGCGCCACCCTCCTGCTCTTCCGCCACCCTCCGAACCACCTCTGCCTGACCCTCGCGCTGACACCGTGGCCGCCGCCCTGCTCTGTCTCCACTCCGCCGCCAACGCTCGTCGTCGCCTCCTTGGCCACGCGGCGCCCACAGGAAGTTTCATCGCGCTGCCGAGGTGCTGCTCCGACAGGCCCCAGATCCTCCCGGTCGGTCTGCCGCCGAGCCGCCGCCGTGGACCGGCTCCTGGCTGCTGGTCCACCAGACATGGATACGGTCCGCGGTTGTGGTCGAAGGAACACGCCTGGTCCCAGTAAAAGAGCTGCCATTTTGCAGAAAAATCCTCATACTTTCTTGATATCGCTATTTGACTCAATTCTAATGACAGAGACCCTATGATATTTTTCATCAAGTCCCTGGAAGTCCAACTTTCTCGCATATCAGTCCCTGCTGCATTTCGCATGGTAATGACCCCTTTACAGAAAGCTGCCCAATTTCATGTTAGTTACGGTATAGTCTTATTCGTTTTTACATCAAGACTCCCGTTCATTTCGGTAATTGCAAAAACACCCACACCCACACCACGAGGATTGGACACGGTAGTCGGCACGTGTCCCTGACATGGTAGCTGGCTGATCCGTTCACATGCGTCTTGGAGCTTGGACACGGTCACGCTTCCGTGACCCCCACTCGGGTCACTACCGGACTCAGAGGACATGTCGCAGTTTTCCCGTGTCCACGTGTCCACGGACACGTCACAGTTTTCTCGTGTCCATGTGTCCACGTACACGTCACAGTTTTCACGTATCCACGTGTCCACGGACACGATCACAGTTTTCACGTATCCACGTGTCCACGGACACGTCACGGTTTTCACGTGTCCACGTGTCCACGGACACGTCACAGTTTCACGTGTCCACGGACACGTCACAGTTTTCCCGTGTCCACGTGTCCACGGACACGTCACAGTTTTCACGTATCCACGTGTCCACGGACACGATCACAGTTCCCGTGTCCACGGACACGATCACAGTTTTCCCGTGTCCACGTGTCCACGGACACGTCACGGTTTTCACGTGTCACACGTGTCCACGGACACGTCACAGTTTTCACGTGTCCACGTGTCCACGGACACGATCACAGTTCCTGTGTCCACGGACACGATCACAGCTCCCGTGTCCACGTGTCCACGGACACGTCGCAGTTTTCCCGTGTCCACGTGTCCACGAACACGTCACAGTTTTCCCGTGTCCCTGTGTCCACGGACACGATCACAGTTTCCCGTGTCCACGTGTCCACGGACACGGTCACAGTTTTCACGTGTCCACGTGTCCACGGACACGATCACAGTTTTCACGTGTCCACGGACACATCACAGTTTTCACGTGTCCACGGACACGTCACAGTTCACGTGTCCACGGACACGGTCACAGTCCACATGTCCACGGACACGATTACAACTCATATATTCACGTGTCCATGAACACGTCACAGAACTCTGTGTCCACGGAGAAATCCCCGATTCTGGACACCCGTGTGTCCAGGGGCTGTGGACACAGGCCGAACCACGTGTCCACATGATTTTTTTCCTCGATTCTGGACACGCAGGTGTCTAGAGGCCGTGGACACAGGCCGAGCCATGTGTCCATGCAGCCTTTGCCAGTTTTCAGTCATAGACTAGCTGGCAACATCACCACAAAGTTCATCTCCTGTTTCACGCCTACACACACACACTCGACAACTGTGGACATATGTCGGGTAGCGTGTCCACGGGGGAGATTTCCTATTTTCCCACGTGAACACCTTGTTCGTCTCACCACCGCTACACCTTAACTAAGTTTTCAGTGATCTTGGTGCCATTGGAACCATTATCTCAAGCTCCATCACATCGAATCATCCAAACCTCAGCCAACCTCCGGTCTTGCCGATTCGCTTCTATCGTAAGTTCTTCGCCGAGTTTAATCGTGTTCCTTCTTTTGTTTTATCGTTGTTAGTGCAAGTCTTTAGTTTTGATGCATTCTAAGCATAGAGTTATACTAGCTAAAGCACGCCACAGCATAGCATAACCCCATTATTTAGCACACCTTAGTATGCATACCCGTGTTAGCACTAAGTAATCTAGTCTAAGGTTAGAATCACATGATTAATAGTTAAATACAAATAGTTAAATATTAGGAAGTAAGTGATTACTTAGATGGTAGCCTATAAGCATTTTGTCTTGCATTCACCCACACATTTACCACTTGCTAGTTTTAAAAGTTTAACTATATACATTAAACTAGGTAATTGATCATTAATTACCTAAAGTAAAGCACTCAGGTGGGTACAAACTAGATAGTTAATGATGGTAGTATGCCCACCACCGCATCATGCATGACTTGCCCTAAGTTTTCCTCGCGGTGTTATCTGGTTCTTAGTTGGAGTTCTTTGGATTTTATCGCTCCTTCTTGAGTCGTGTTTCTTTCGCAGTAGTTTTATTAGGCTTTTCCTTCACGTAGATAACGCTGAGTGTAAGGAAGAGTCAAGCCTAGAGGGACCAGAAGGTCTACGTAAGAAGAGAAGCTCGTAGATTGGGCGCGAAGCTAGAGATTGAAGATTGAGATCTTGAAGAAGCCTTCAACCTCAAGCTTGAAGATTAAGAAATTTGCAGACAAGCTCTAACCTCATACTGGAACCTATATTTTGCTAATGCTCCTATAGTGCCTATTTCTTCTGCTATGCATGATATCTTGGTTTGAAACATTGTGTTAGTCATAATCCTACTTGTTCTTAGGTATTTATATTTATGTCAGTACCTTGCTGTATAGATATGAATACCTTCCTTGAAAACCATTGACGAAGTGTCCTTGATAGCCATAGGGATTCCGTTCCTAGATAGTTTTACGGAATGGATATTACCTTGTACTAGATCTGCTTAGGACCCCAATTTACGGTGCTCCGCACCGCCGCACCATATACCATTAATTTGCAAAATAAGTTGAAAGAGTTTGGTGGTGTGAGTACAAATAAAAGGGGGCGGAATTAGAACAACTGGTGCTAGGTGAAGAGGGGATGTTTCTGGCCGTGGGGTGGAGCTCACCTGAGGTGATGGTGATAGGTGTGTAGGCTTCGCTGTGGTCCACCTGCCGTGGACGAGACCGCCACCACTGCCATATAAGGACCGGTTCGTTAGCCCTCGACTTGGTAATTCCTGTGCAACCAGAGAACCTGTACATTTTGGGCAGGACTTATTCTCTCTACGTATTCTTTCCACATCGAACCACTGGGGGGTCGGTAGTGAAGACACAAGGGAACAGGAGAAAGGCGTGAGATAACTCGCTGCCTGGCCTTCGACGGTAATTGCCCGCGTCACGGGAGCGTAAGCCCGCGGATATAGCCCTTGGTTTGGTAATACCTGGGGATTGGAGGGGACCAGAAAAAGGCGTGAATATGGTGGATATTCACGACTCGGCTCCGGGAATGTACCGACGCGTCATCGACGGCCTGGAAAACCCCGAGGGATGGCCCCTGTTTGCACCTTAGGTGGAATCTGTGGAAAACTGCGTAGATGTGGGATAGACGTTATGCCACTCTAATGATCAGGAGTAGCATAACCTGTGGGTACAGTGTACAACCTCTGCAGAGTTAAAAATCCTTCCAGATAGGCCGTTGTCACGGTATTGACATGCTACTGTTCGGGTGCCCTACGATTAGATTTTCTATACTGCCTTGAAGTGTGAGTGGGTGTAGCTACCCGTGCTTTAGAAAGTGTCTGGAGGGGATAGTGGAGGCCCTTCCAGTTAAAAATTAGGGAACTGGCGAGAACGGTTTGTACTCCCCCAGGTCCAACTTATTAATATATGGATAATAAATGTTTTCACTCTCTCTTGAAATCTTCTGTAGTGAACCTTGCATAAAACTGGCTTTTTGCATAATGGATCTTGCTGCCTCATCCTTGCTACAACTAATGTGCATCTATAGCTTTACCTTTGCTTAGTGTTGGAGCTTGCTGAGTACCTTGTGTACTCACCCGCCTGCATTTGTGGTTTTAGACAGTGAGGATTGCGTAGATGTTGTGTTGGTTTCGTTCTGCTTCCTAAGTCTGCTTGTGAATTTGGGGCCCTGGTGTTCGCTGCCTGCTCTGCTTTTAGTTGGTCAACCGGTCTAGGATCGTAGAGATCCTCATGGTGTGGCCACTAAAAGTCCTGTCACAGGTTGGTTTTCTTTTCGAAGTATGCTTTCGATATACATTCTGTTGTGTTGTGCGTATCAGCTACTGATTCAGGGACTGATACGTGTATCACAGTGCATCTCGGAAACGGGGTGCGCGACAGTAGGCTTGGGGACAACCACATGAGCCGTTTACTTCTTCCCAGGCTTCTTCCCCAAGAAGCCGAACAAATCTTCCAAAGTCCAACATTGTTTACTCCATTGCAACACCCAACATAAAACATAAACTAGCTACCATATACTCCCTCTGTTTTTAAATTGATGTCGCCATTGACTTATAACATCAACTTTGATCATTCGTCTTATTAAAAAAGTTAGTTTAAATGTGTAATATTTTATTATAATTTGATTTATTATTATAATTATTTGAATCACAATTTAAAATTTTAAACATTCAAACTAATTTTTTGGATAAGACGAATGGTCAATTGAAGTTAATGACGACAACAAAGGGAGTACTCCCTCCGGTCCAAAAAGAAAGTCGTTTTAGATAATATTTTGGTCAAACATTAGGAATATAAATTACAAATAACTGTTTAGGAATATAAAAATTATATGATTACATTTGTGTTGAAAAGTACTTTCATAAGTATAAATGTGTTCTTTTTTAATAAATATTTTTATTAAAAATAGAAGTTAAAGTTATGTTTTGAAGACCGTATCATTGTAAAAAAGACCTTTGTGAACCGAAGTGTCGGACCCCCTTCCTGGAAGGGGAGTCCTTGTGTCACCTGTACCAATCCTTGGACCGGTAGTTGGTACGCACATTAAGAATAAAGCGATATCATCACACATACGGGTCCGAAGTACTACATGTCTTCGAAAAAGTCTAACAAACATAACTTATATTACAGACAACAAGTCGGCGCAGCGACTTTATTCAAACATCACACCTACTCGACGACTACTAGCAAACCACAGGCGAACTCGAGCGGAGGGCGAGACTTCTAATCCTCATAGTCGGCGTCATCCTTGTCTTCTTCGTCCTCTAAACAACAACAGCAAGGGAAGGAGTGAGTATAAGAGTACTCAACAAGCCCTAACAATCTGGAGATGTAAGGTATGCGAAAAGCGGAGCAAAGGAAGGCTTGAGATTTGAGTTTTGCGAAAAGCAAGTTTTATGCAGGGGGCTTCCTAATGGAAAAGTTTTAAAACAGGATGGAAAACAATTTTTATTATCTTTTAAGTAGGGTGGACCTGAGGAAGGTTTTCACCTCTTCCTGCAGTTCCCAGATTTTAGTCGGGCACTAGCACGCATCTATGCAGACCCTCGGCACACAGCCAACACATTCCAAAACACGGGCATCTACGCCCACTCACACGTCAAGGACATTATAGAAAACAGGTAGTCGAACAATAGCATGCCAACACAGTGACAACGGTTTATCCGGAAGGATTTTACACTCTACAGAGTTTATACGCGAAAACTATGACGTGTCCGTGGACACGTGAAATCAAGGTTTTGTGGACACGTTGTCCATGGCCTTGTCCGTGTTCGCGACTGCGGACACAGGTTCATGGCTGTGTCCAAGGAGGACACGCGGACACGTGTTCGTGTGCGGGGATCTAAGATCGGGCGAAAATTCAAGGTTAAAGTACGCGTGTGCGTGCGTGCGACGACTCGCAGTGTCACGCGGCCCATTGGTCGGGGACTAGGGTCGCGCTCACTGTGTTAGCGCACGTGCGCATGCCAGGGCGCACACCAGGCGCTCTGGACGCACTCTGGCGCGTTCCAGGCGTGCACTGGGTGCGCTTCGGGTGTTCCAGACTGCGCGCGAGCGTGAGGTGTGGCCAGAGGGACGCATGGGTGTGCGAGGCAGGCCTCGAGGGTGCCGAAGCGTGAGGGTGGTGGTGCAACGTCCGTCGTGGTCGGTGGCGAGCCGAAACGGCGGCGCGACGCGGGTGTTTGCGCTCCTAGTGCGTTGCGGCGTGTTCCGGGCTCGCTCTGGGCGCGCACCCGGGCGTTCGGTGTCGTGCACGTGCGGTAGTGTGGCTACGGCTATGCACGCGCGTGTGGCAAAGCTCTAAGCGTGCCTTGCACGAGGATGGCGGTGTGGCGCTCACCGGGACCGGTGGCAAGCCGGGACTGCAGCGGTAGTTAGGGCGCGCCTTGCGTGGTCAAGGCGTTGCCCCAACTCGACGGCTGCCTAACGACCAGGGGCCAGGAATGGGTGCCGCGAGAGTTCTCCGTACAAGAGAAAAGGTGCAAAGCTCACCGCGGTTGGTGGTGCGTTGAATCGACGGCGGTTGCGCGCCGGAAGCGCGTGGGAGGGACGACGTCGGCTTACCGTTAAAACCGCTCGGCTTAATGTTAAAACCGGTGGGTTTCAAATTTTGAAATTTGAAACCGTAAAAACTGAAGAAACAGGTCGGCTAACCGTTGAAACCGCTTCCAAACGGTGAAACTGAATAGTTTACTGTAGCAGTTCGTTCAAATTTTGAATTTTTGATTTTAAACGATTTTCACGATTTTTGTCAAACCAGTCCGGACTGGTTTTAGGGTTCAAACGAAATCATAAACCCTGGTGCCAGGGGCTTTGTGAGGTCAGTCAGCTTCTCCTTAGGGCGGTGATGCTGTAGGACGGTAGGGACGGGTCAATGGCTGCCGGTTTCGAGGTGAATTGCCGGCGGCGTGCGGTCGCCGGAGATGGGGAAGAAAGGGGAAGAATTCAAAATTCGGGTGGATGTGAGGAGTGAACAGGGCAAGACCTGGAGGTGTGGAAGCGTGGCGAAAGTGCGAGCACGCGGCGGTCTTCCCTTTTTATGGTTGAAACGGCCAGTGCGCGTAATCGGCCGGCGTAGCCCCGTAGTGCTCAAGGGGAGTGGCTTTGTTCGGTGGCGACTCGCCAATTGGAGCGCTCCGGGGCAGCTGGCGTGACCCGTGGCAGCTACGGGCGCTCGTCGAGGTGGAAGCACGCTTGTCGTGCGGACAGCGTGACGCCCCGACGGGCTCGTTCGAACGGTGGTGCAGGCAATCAACGCGCTGGCGTTCAATTTCGACGGTGGCGCAGGCAATCAACGCGCTGGCGTTCAATTCCGATGTGACATTGCCGGCGTGGAGAGTTGGGATAACGGCCGTTGCCAAGTCGTCCGTGGTTGTGAGGAGTGAATTCCCGGTCGGAGTGACGTTGTTTGTCGCGGACGGAGGGGCAGGCGCGATGGTGTCCGACGGAGGGCGCCGAGCGGCGTTCAGCTGTCCAAACCGTCCTTGCAAAATGGTGGGCTCCTTCTTCCCCATAGAGACGACGCGACGGGAGCCTAATGGCGACGTACGGCGGCTTCTCTCCACGTGCAGCGGCCGGAGCGGCCAGGTGTCGCCTGCGCTCTGCCCTGTGGGATGGGCAGAGGAGGAAGAAAGGAGGTGCGAGCGCGGGCTGGGCCGGGGAGGAGAAAAACAGGCCGGCCAAGTGAGGATTCAGCCCGCGTGGAAAAGTTTAAACTTTTCTATTTTCTTGGCTCAAGGTTAAGGAATTTCCAAACTCCACTAAACAAGCAATTAAACTCCAAAGGAACAAAAGCGAGAAAACGAGAAAATCAAACACTTGGCAAAATTCAAGTTTTAAATTTTTGAAATTTTCTATTTGCTATATTGTTTCTAGTTTAGTTTCAAGTTTGGAAAAGTTTTAAAAAGGCCTAAAAACTAGATTCAGAAAATAATTTGAAAACTCCTCATTTTTCTTGGTCTATGATTTTTGGGATGTGACACGGAGGGAGTAGGAGCGGAAGTTTTTCTGCTCCTTAAGCTAGCTGAATGTGGACTGGGTGCATTATATAGTTTATGTTATCATGTTTTTGTGCACTAGTTCGAGGGACTTATGCCTTTCAGTTTGTCACTATCCGGGTCCGGATATTCCTAACAATCCCCTAGCTGGCATCAACGTACCAGGCAAGCAGCATCATGGATGATGAGCACCGATGAGATACATCCATACTTCTCCCTAAGCATTAGTACTATATAATGTTCATCTTGCTCCTGAAAAAAAGCACCAGCAAAAAAAAAATATCGGAGTTCAACGCAAAGAAGAGGAGTGTACAAAATGGCTGGAGGTGGCGAGCTAAAGCTTCTGGGCATGTGGGCAAGCCTGTTCGTCATGTGGGTGAATCTCGCCTTGAGCTTCAAGGGCCTGAGCTACGAGGACGTCGAGGAAGACATCTTCGGCGGCAAGAGCGAGCTGCTCCTCAAGTCCAATCCGGTGCACAAGAAGGTCCCCGTTCTCCTGCACAAAGGCAAGCCGATCTGCGAATCGCAGATCATCGTGCAGTACCTCGACGAGGTCTTCGCCGGCAGTGGTTCCAATCTCCTGCCCACCGACCCGTATGAGCGAGCCGTTGCTCGCTTCTGGGCCGCCTACATTGACGAAAAGGTATACTCCTACTAAGCACTCCAACCTCTCCACGCTTACTACCATACAGTATTTGCATCGATCTACAATCCACTCCGGCCGATTCAAATTGAATTAGTTAATTGGTGATAAATTTCGTTTTCTGATAGTCGAAGTATCTCATCTGATAAAGTCCGAATCGTGTGCTTTGCCCGCAGCTCGTGGCGTCGTGGCTGCAGTCAGTCAAGTCCAGGTCGGAGGATGAGAAGGCGGAATGTTTCAAGCTGACGCTCCTGGCGTTCGAGAACTTGGAGAAAGCTTTCAAGGAGTGCTCCAAGGGCAAACCCTTCTTCGGCGGCGACAGCGTTGGGTACCTGGACATCACTATATCAGGGCGTGTGGGCCGGGCCTTTCGGGCTGAGAGGTGGCCCGTTGCTTTCGGCCCGGCCCGGACACGGCACGGCCCGGTTCCAGGCGGCACGGCCCGGTGGAGTGGGCCGTGCTTGGGCTGTCCCCCAGGTACGGGCACGGCCCGAAAATGAGCCAAGCCGTAGTAGCCCGGCTACCGTTTGAGCAGGCCTGCCTCTGCCGACCAGAGGCCAAGGCAGGCCGCGGCCCAGGCGCCCAGCCCACCGGCCACCGCGCCGCACCCGTATAAAAGCACGTGGCCGTCCCGTCCCCTCGCGAACCCTAGCCTCGGTTCTCACTTCCCACTTGCGCAGTCGCTCTCTTCGTCATCCTTGTCGGCCTCCCCTCGCGAACCCTAGCCTTCGTCGACCACCGGTGTCGTTGCTTCCGATCCAGAGATCCGCGCGCACCGCGGCGGCCGTCGCCCACCGGCTCGCCGCCGTCTCTTCCCCCCATCTAGACTCTACTCGCCGTCATCTCTTCCTTCCTCCTCTAGTAGTCGCCTCCTCAACTCCGATCCAGATCTGCTCCGTATCCTGGTGCCTGCTGGTGCTCGGCGGTGTGGGAGCAGTGTAGGAGGCAGGCAGCAGCCCCCGACTCGCCCCTCGCGAACTCTAGCCTTCGTCGATGGCCGCTGTCGTTGCTTTCGATCCAAAGATCCGCGCGCACCGCGGCGGCCGTCGCCCGCCGGCTCACTGCCATCTCTTCCCTCCCTCTAGGCTGTACTCACCGCCATCTCTTCCTTCCTCCTCTAGTAGTCGCCTCTTCGGCTTCGATCCAGATCTGCTTCGTCTCCTGCTGCTTGCTGGTGCTCGATGGTGTCGGAGCAGTGGTAGGAGGCAGGCAGCACTTGAGCTGCTTGCAGCCCCCGGCTCGCAGGCTCATCGTGGTGCCACGCGGCCAGGCCTCTGTGGCATCTGGATCTGGCCGGGTGATGGCCGGTTCTTCGCGAGAGGCTGACAGCAGCGCTGCAGCGTCTGAGCCTGCTGTCCCTGCTCTGGTTGATCAAGAGGTCGACGGCACCAACCCTTTGAGTCAAGGTGCTTTGAGTAGCACTTCTAAAAGGGGCCGTGGCAACAGCTCTGCTGTATGGTATCACTTCGAGGAGCTCTTCAACACAGTGGATGGCGTCAAGAAAATGTATAGCGCTCGGTGCCCCATCTGTAGGAAAGAGTTGAGTGCCCCATCTAGTGGTGGTACAGGGCACTTGGCTAGGCATCACAAGGCTTGTGTTTCTAGAGCTGCTCATACACGTAACACCCAAAGCATGTTAAACTTGTCTGATGATGGCTTTGTTCGTAATTAGATTTACGATCCTAAAGTAGCTCGAGTTTAATTAGTTAAGTTGATTGCTAAGAATGATCTTAATTTGGGTATTGCTGAATCTGATAGTGCCTTTGAAGAATATATTCAGCGTGCTCATAACCCTAAATTTTGTGGTGTGTCTAGGAGAACAACTGGTCGTGATATCGTTAAATATTTTGAAACTAGACGTACTAAATTGATTGAAAGCTTGACTAATACTGTATCCTCTATTGCTATTATTTTTGATATTTGGTCTGGCAATGCTAAAGAGGACTATCTTAGTGTGTTTGTCTATTTTGTCAGTTCTGATTGGGAATTATAGAAAAGAATAGTTGGTTTACGACTGATTGATGTATCTCATACTGGTGATAATATAGCTGAAC
>BCLH01001644.1:47751-57857 GCA_001602315.1 Zoysia pacifica | reverse complement strand
TATTGAATGTGTTATACATGATTTTAACTTGATTGATAAGGTATTTGCTGTTACCTTAGATAATGCATCTGTAAATACTGCTGCCATTAGGTGTTTAACTCCAAAATTGAGTGGTTATGTTGATTCTGATCTACTTTTGCATCAAAGATGTGCATGTCATATAATAAATTTGATTGTTAAGTCTGGATTGAAACGTTTGAAGCCATTTCTAGAGGATTTTAGAACTGCAATATCATTTTTAAATTCATCTAATCAACGTATGGCTTTATTTAAACAATTCTGCATTGCATCTGGAGTTAGGATTCGTAAATTTGCTTTAAATATGGATGTGAGATGGAACAGCACTTATCTAATGCTGCAGCACTTGGTTTTATACTGATATCTCTTTGGTGTGTTTATCTGTGCTAATTATCAGGTTCCTGCTAGTGCTAGACCACTTTTGACTGATGATGACTGGTATGTTGGTAACAAAATTCTTGAATTCTTTGAGCTGTTTCATGATTCCACAGTAGCTCTGTCTGGTGTTTATTATCCAACTTCTTCCCTAATGTTGCATCATATTCTATTGATTGCTAAGCATTTATGCAAATATGAAAATGATCAATTGCTTAGAGAATCAGTTGTCCCTATGAAGTTCAAATTTCTTAAATACTGACAGAACATCCCTATGCTTTATTCATTTGCTTTTCTTTTAGATACTAGAGCTAAGATGAAAGGCTTTAATAAACTCTTTGGAGTGTTATCAAATTTTGTTGGCACTGATTACTCATCTTATTTCATAAATGTGCGTTTAGAACTAAGTCACCTTTTTAACAAGTATGAAATTAAGTTTGGTGCAGTTAGATTGCAAAGGCCAACACATCAAGCAACCGGCACTGGTAAGAAAAAAAATAGCATGGGGTCATATCTTTGGTGATTCTGAAACTAGTACTCCTGTTACTCCAACACCTGGTGGACATATTTCTGAACTAAATTTTTATCTTGACAGTGAAAGTATTACTGAGTTTAATGATGATTTTGATATACTTAGTTGGTGGCAAACACATAAAATGATTTACCCCATATTATCTATATTAGCAAAGGATATTATGACTGTTTCTGCTTCTACTATTAGTTCAGAATCTGCTTTTAATCTTACTGGCAGGATCATTGAGGAACGGAAGCGCTCGTTGACCAGCGACATGGTGGAGATGTTGATGTGTATCAAAGATTGAGAACTTGGCGATGCAAGGGAATAGCATAACATGGAGGATAAAGAAATGGCCGACAAGTTTGAATATTTGTACCTGGAAGAACAGGTTTGCCAATCTGTTGATGACTGACTAATACTGTACCTGTATGAATATCCTGTATGTGACTGAAATCTAGAGCTGGGCTGTACTTTTTTTTTATTAGCAATGTTTTTAATGAGGCAGCCAAAAAGTTAAACAGCTCAATAAAGTAGTAGTTTGATAAATATTGTTTTCTATGCTTGTGTTCTGTTTTAAGTGTGAAATTCTGTGAAATGTGTGAATTTGAAACTATTCTGAAAATTTTGATCTATCAATTCTGTGAAATTTTTGAATTTTGAACAATATTAGTAGCGGGTCTGATGGGCCTTTTTGACCAGCGTGCCTGCGGGCTGGCCCGGCACGATTCTGGCTTGCTCGTGCCATGCCTCGGGCCCGCCACAGAACCCACAGCCCGATGCGGCACGGCCTGTCGTGCCTGGGTGGGCCGTGCCGAGATGCGAGCCGTGCCAGGCTGTACCGGGCGGCCCCAATGGGCAGATATAGACGTAACGCTCGGAGGCCTGGTCGCGTGGATGCATGCCGCCCGGAAGCTGTACGGCGTGAGGCTCTTCGACGCCACGAGGAGCCCGCTCCTGGAGGCGTAGTTTGGAGCGCTTCGGCGCGCTCGACGCGGCCAAGGCCGTCCTGCCCAACATTGACAGGCTGGTGGAGTACGCTAAGGAGAGGCAGGCTGCCGAGGCTGCCGCTGCAGCCGGCAATTGAGATCTGGTGGCAAGGGGACGTGAGACCGCTGTTTAATTTGGTAGGACGGCATTGCGGTACACACAGAGTATGCAATGTGTCCGTTATCATCGTGTCAGCTGTCCTGGGAAAATAAAAGTAACCATAGCTCGGCTTTGTTTTCTGCCTCAATATCTTTGTACTGTTGCCATATAAGCGTTTTGTACTCTACGTCAGCATGTATCACATTTACTCCGGTCAGGCTTGGTGTAGTGTCTTGTACTTCATCGTTTCTAAATTATTGATACTGTTAACTCGAGACATTAATTTTGACTATTTATTTTATTTAAAAATTAATTTAAATGTGTAAAATTATAATTCACAGTTCTAACTTTATTGATAATAAAGTAAATTATAACAAAATATATAATATTCATCAAACTTTTTTAAATAAGACGAATTGTCAAAGTTGATGTCTAAAGTCAACGGTGTCAATAATTTAGAAACAGAAAGAGCAATTTTCTGCATTAGATGTTCTCTTTCACATTCCCCATTATAAGCGACGTTTTTAACTTTTTAAAATCACCTTTTAATCATTCGTTTTATTAAAAAATTTGTGAAAATATTATTTATTTTATTGTGAAATGATTTATTATAAGTGCTTTAAGCTTGACTTATTTATTTTTGTATTTTTATAATTTTTTGAATAATATGAATGGTCAAAGATTGATTTCAAAAAATCAAAAACATCATTTATAGTTAGATAGAGAGTGTATGTTTTTGCAGCAATTCACTCATGAGACGTACCAGAGCTATCAGTGCAGCTCATAGAAGACCGGGCTTATGTTTGTGAAAGCTTCTAGCAGCTTTTTTCCAAAAAAAAAAAAAAAAAAAAAAAAGCTTCTAGCAGCTTTTGTTTGACCAGAGGCGATATACTATAGTTGCAGGTGTGGCTGTCAAGAGTTGGTGCTACAGTAAACTTCAACTGTATTGCTGTGCAGTGACAGCAGTAGAACCAGCGTATGAACGCTCAATAAATCCAAAAAGTCCCACATGCAGAATGCTTTCTAAAGCAGACAAAAACTCCGAAAACTAAGAAACTAGTTGGGAGGTACTTAGGTCACGTTTTGTTATGGATTCTTAAAATGCTTATACTCTATATTCTGCTAGAAGTCCTACCAAACAGTTTTAAAAGAATTGCTTGTGCATCTCCTCCCTAAAAAGGACTTCTCGTTTTGTATATTGGGGTCCGTTCGGTTAGGTGGGATTGAGGGGGATTAGAGGAAGAATAGAGAGGATTTAATCTTAACTTAGGTTGTAAGGGATTGAATCCTCCTCATTCTAAGTCAATCTTGGTTTACATCGGAAATATCCAACAGGATCTTAGATATTTTTAATATCTGGCGCATAGCATAACTAAGAAATCAATTTCATTTCTTTGACGTATTGCAATGTTTCTCTTAACCGCTCTCAGGAGCACTCAATCCACAAATCAGTCCGCTCCTTAATTTAATTCACATTGCAGTCCTGAGAAGCACCAAAATAGCCGAAAACTAGGGGCTTCTATTCGAGAAACAAATAAAATTCAACTGAGAACATGTCACTAGACCTGGCTCCAAATTCAAAGAGCCAGCTTCCGCGTCACTTTTACGCCCATCAACTGAGAGTCGGTCTCAAATATTGCCGTATGCATGGTCTAAAGTCAAAGATGTGTACTGTTCAGTCCGCACTGTGCATGACGGGAGCAATGGTGTGAATGGCGGGCTCGAGAGCACAAAACTACCTACTCCTACAACCTCAAAGTGGCTGCAGACAATCCTATCCTGCGTCGACATCAGCGCATACCACACGATAACATCGATGCAAGCATCACTGATGATGCACTACCTAGATCCGTACCCCTCAATCCAAGCAGTATAAATATATCCTCGCTTGATCCATTGTGAGAAGCATAACTGACAAGCTAGCTTAAGGTAAGAAGTAATATAGAGTAAGAAATGGCCAGAGATGAGCTGAAGCTGCTTGGCACCTGGGCGAGCCCTTTCTCTCTGCGAGTTCAGCTCGCCCTTGGCATCAAGGGCCTGAGCTATGAGAACGTGGAGGAGGACCTCAAGAACAAGAGCGAGCTCTTGCTGACCTCCAACCCGGTGCACAAGAAGATCCCTGTGTTCATGCACAACGGCAAGCCGGTGTGCGAGTCGCAGGTCATCGTGCAGTACATCGACGAGGCCTTCGCCGGCACTGGGCCAGCTCTCCTCCCGACCGACCCCTACGAACGCGCCATTGCTCGCTTCTGGGCGGCCTATGTTGACGACAAGGTGCAGTGTTGGCTCCTGTCCAGCTGATTTCTGTTTCGTTAGCTCCGCGCATATCTATTGCCGTTAGAAAAAAGAAACTTGATGAGTGTCTTCGTTGTTTGCAGCTGTTGGCGTCGTGGATGCAGTCCTTCTGGGGCAAGACGGAGGAGGAGAAGGCGGAGGGGCTGAAACAGACGCTCGCGGCGGTGGAGCACATGGAGGCCGCCTTCAAGGAGTGCTCCAAGGGCAAGCCTTTCTTCGGCGGTGACAGCGTCGGGTACCTGGACGTGACGCTTGGGTGCCTTGCCTCGTGGGTGCACGCCGGCGAGAAGCTCTATGGATTCAGGCTCTTCGACGCGGCCAGGAGCCCGCTCCTGAACGAGTGGATGGAACGCTTCAGTGCGCTCGACGTCGTGAAGGCGGTCCTGCCTGATCCCGACAGGCTGGTGGAGTTCGCCAAGATGAGGCAGGCCGAGGCCGCCGCTGCTGAAGCCTCAAACAACTGAAATTTGCTCTGATGAAGATATGGATAATATCTATAAACAATAGGCATGAAATAATGTTGGTTTTGCGTCTCTGTTAGCCAAATAATGTAGAAAGCGGGACTTCTCACAGAGCTCGCTAGGATTGAATTATTTATTGTCTTTTTCATGCATAAACGTCATGGGGCCCATGTTTTGGCAGTCTTCGCACAGTTTGACCATTCGATTCTTTGACAAGTATTACTCCTATCTCTCTTGCGATCCAGTGATTCCTGTCAAAAACCAATAATATCCAAATTTGTACCTACCAAACGCTTACTCCAGAGGAACACGAGGAAGAAATATTTTCAAGGAAAAACATTTGAGTCACATGGAAAAACGAATAGATAAGTCTTGTGTTTGGATTTTTTGGAAGGATCCTTCCAGAAGAGCTACTGTAAAATCTCCTAGTATATGTTTCCATGATCTGTAAAGGTAAACTAATCTAGATGACCACGCGCATACCATTCCGATTTTGACACCCATGCCATGCGGCGAATCCTCAAGAGCAAGTGGTTCTAGAAAATTCCATCCGCAAGTGCATGCATTGAAAACGTCACTGATGATGCATCGACGGCTCCATATTTCGACCTAATCAACTGATGGCAACACAATTACAAGAATATATAGCTTCTGCTCACTCCAATCAACAGCACAACCAAGACAGTTCTGTTGTGATCTTTTTGTGTTTAGGAGCGTAGATCCGAGAGTATAGAGTTCAGAAAGAGATCTGTGAGAGGTTCGAAGATGGTCCATACCTTTGGATCCTATAGATTCGGTTGCCGGAGTCGAGGAAGACGATCCAGTGGCCATTCACCCGTTTATCGATGCAGTCTTTCTGCGCTATTGCAGCGACGGTTGGAGTAGACGGGCGAAGACGTAGAAGTGACGGCGACATCATCGATCTCCCGATGACGACGGTCGTCGTGGCAGTGACGGTGATGGAACTTTTCGTCGGCACAGCGCCCCCTCGTAGATCGGTATTAAGGTTTTGTCGGTGGATTGTGGCGGCACAGACAACTAAAGTATTCGTACCGGCCGACCCCCATCTTCTTTTATTTTGGCGCTGGCGACAAAGCCCACCCGCCATATTGGGCTGGGCGCCCCCGATCAGGGCGCGTGGGGTCAAAGGTCCATTAGGCCGTTAGGCCAAATTAGATGGAGATCAATTTTTAACATTCTCCCCCTTTATCTCAACTTATACTTTAACTTTAAATACCTTTGACTTTACTCATTTCATCACATATTAGTCCATAGAACATGCTTCATCGTCACGGTCAATCGCCGATAGATTCAACAGCTACAATACACCTCTCTGTTCTGAAATAGTTACTTTAATTTTTTGGGCCATCTTTTAGTTCAGGAATCACAGATTTTCCCTTAAACCCCATGCCGGCTACATGATCAATGAAAACTTTGAATGGTAAGCATTTAGTAAGCGGACTTATGATTTGATCTCGAACTTTATCTTTCACAACATAGTACTTTATGTTAATGTGTTTGGCAGCACCACTTGACTTATTGTTGTGTGCATACGCTATTGCTAGTTCATTATTGCAATACAACTTAAGTGGTCCATGAATGTCGTCAACCACTTTTAAACCGGGTATGAACTTCTTAAACCAGTTCACCTGCCCCGTAGCTTCATAACATGCTACAAACTCGGCATACATTGTGGACGATGTAGTGACGGTTTGCTTTGAGCTTTTTCACGAAATAGCTCCTTCAACGAGAGTAAACATATATTCGGATGTTGACTTTCTATCATCTTCCGTATAATCAGAATCTGTGTACCTCACTATATGGAGTGAATCTGATCTTCTGTATGTCATCATGATATCTTTTGTTCCTTGCAAATAACATAAGACTTTTTTTTACCAATTTTCAATGTTCTATTTCAGGATTGCTCTGAAATCTGCCAACCCAGTAACAAATGCAAGTCAGGACATGTACACACTTGAGCATACTGTAAGCTTCTGACAGCTGAAGCATATGGAACCGATTTCATTTGATCGAGTTCGTACTGGTTCCTATGGCATTGAAAATCCCCATATCTGTCGCTCTTGACTCTAGGTGCAGATGAAAGACTACATTTATGCATACCAAATTTCTTTAAGACTTTCTCTACATATGCTTTTTGTGACAGTCCCAATACCTCCTTGTTTCTAACTCGGTGAATTTCGATTTCTAGAACGAATGAAGCTTCACCAAGATCTTTCATATCAAAGTTTGAGGACAAAATCTTCTTTGTCTCTAGTAGCAGACTGACGTCACTACTAGCCAGTAGGATATCATCTACATACAGGATTAGGAAGATAAATTTTCTATCTTTAAACTTTGAGTAAACACAGTTGTCCTCTATATTCTCTTTAAACCCAAATTTTCTTATTGTACTGTCAAACTTCAAGTACCACTGTTTTGAAGCTTGCTTTAACCCATAAATCGATTTCTTTAGACGGCATCCCATTCTTTCATTTCCTCCCACGACAAAACCTTTCGGTTGTACCATGTAAACATTTTTCTACAAATTCTCATTCAAAAATGCTGTCTTTACATTCATCTGATGTAACTCTAAATCATAATGAGCCACTAGTGCCATTATGATTCTAAAAAAATCTTTACATGAGACTGGAGAAAAGGTTTCATTGTAATCAATCCCTTCTCTTTGTGTAAAGCCTTTTGCCACGAGTCATGCTTTATATCTTTCTACATTCCTTTAGGAGTCGAGTTTTGTCTTGTAGACCTATTTGCAGTCTACTGTTTTGGCTCTTTTAGAAATTACTTTCAAGTCTCAGACTTTATTAGCCTTTATGAACTTCATTTCTTCTTCTATGGCCTCAAGCTATTTTGAAGAGTTTTCACTTCTCATGGCTTCTTCAAATGAAGTGGGATCATCCTCCATTTAAAATTCTTCTGTTTGATAAATTTCATAGTCATCAGAAATAGCTGATCTTCTAATTCTTTGAGATCTCCTTGGGGCCTCTTCATTTTGTACATTTTCTGTTTGAGGCTGTTCTTGCTCCCCCTCACCTGTGGCAATAGGTTCTATAGGATTCTGCAGAACAAGTTCCTCATTCATATTCATTGTTGTCACAGAAGGAACAATAACAGGTGCTTGAACCACAGTATCTTGCATTGTTGGTGCAACGACAGCAGGTAGTGAGAAAAATAGCTCTTGAATCATTGGAGTGGGTGCATATGCCCGCTTCTTTTTAAGATCAACTACTCGAGCTACCTTACTCCCCTTTATCATCTCATCCTCTAAGAAGACATCGTGTCTCGTTTCCACAAACTTTGTATATCTGTCTGTACAGTAGAAATAAAAACCTTTTGACTTTTCAGGGTAGCCAATAAAATGACAACTTACTGTTTTGAGATCAAGCTTTCCAATGTTTGGGTTAAATACTTTAGCTTCAGCTAGGCTCCTCCACACTCGTAAGTGGTTTAATGAGAGAATTCTTCCTGTTCACAATTCGTACGGTGTTTTGAGCACCGACTTACTTGGTACTCTGTTGAGAGTATAAATGGTAGTTTTCAATGCCTCCATCCACAAACTCAATGGTAAAGTGGAATAGCTCATCATGCTTCGTACCATATCCATCAGGATACGGTTACGTCTTTCAGCTACTCTATTTTGCTGAGGTTTGCCCGGTGTAGAATACTAGGCTACTATGCTATTCTCCTGTAAGAACCTTGCAAAAAGTCCAGGAACTTGGCCATATAGGGTATGCCGACCGTAGTACTCTCCCCGCAGTCGGATCGAACTATCTTAATCTTTAAGTCGTTTTGGTTTTCAACTTCAATCTTAAATATCTTAAATTTATCCAAGGCTTCATTTTTTTCTTTGATTGAATAAATATAGCCATATCGGGAGTAATCATCCGTGAATGTTATGAACGAGTCATAACCATCCACACTTTTCACAAGAAAGGTCCAGATCCATTGGTTTGAGCTTAGATGCTATGTTGCTCATTGTATGTGCTCTCTTATGCCACCGTTACTACCAGAGTACCTTTCTGTTACAAGCTGCTTAATCACTTGTGTAGCATATGTCTTTGAAGAGCCAGTAAACTGTCTCTTTATTCTTTCAAGGTACTCTGTGACAGTGTCACACTCTGAGATTAAGCCCACAATTGCAGGCTCAATTGTGTTCTTTATCACAGCCATACACTTCTTGTTGGCTATGATCTATTTTCTATGCTCAAAGTCATAGGACATTTTTAAGAGAGCATAATCCCTCTGTCTAGTCTGTTAAGCAGCATCAGTCTCATCATCTTTCCTTACTGGCGCTTCAGGCTCAGTGAAGCGTGCTGTAGTGAGAACCCAGTCCACCTCAGCCAAGATAAACGCTAGGTCTATCTTTTTTTTCCACTCTCCATTGTTGTCACCTTTGAGAGTGGGATCTCTTTGATACAACTCATCAAGTTGTATCCACCTGAAAATAAATCAAATAAAGTGAGAATATGATAACAATAAAATTATATGTCTTATTTTTAACGTTGATAAAAAATATGACACAATTTTGTTTTATACATTAAATCTACATCACCGTTGGGCAGAAATAGAAATAATGCATAAAAATATCAATTACAAAATTATAATACTGTTATTATCAATGTTGGCCAGAAAACAACAATATCATAATTATCTGAAATTTGCCACTATTTTTTCAAAATTAAATTCTCCCGTTGGTTCGAATTTAATAATGAAAATTATATCGTTAAGTACGCAGCGAAAAATAAAATTTTTTAATTTTCAGAAGTATTTACTTTATTTTTCTATTCTGTCAAAAATATCCCGTTGGTTCAATTTTTTGACAGATTTAATTGAGCAAAATTAGCCAATTAAACAATTATCTAAAATGCTACTGAAAAATAGAAAAATAAAATTCCCTGAAATTGTGCCAAAATGGCCTTTCCGCCCACTGGAACAGTGGCCGCGCGCGGCCCACTGGTCGCTGCCGAGCCGCGCCCTCCTTTTTTTTCCTCCTTTTTCCCTTTTCCTTTCGGCCCACATAGAAATTTGGCCCGACCCAGCGGCCTTTTCTTTTCCACGCGAGGCAACTTGGGCCTGGGCCGACTTTTCGCGTGCCCGCCTGGGCCTATTTTGGCCCGTCCTACCGCGGGGCATCTCGGCCGTTGGATCTGATCCAACGGTCACGCGGAATAGCGAGGAATAAAAAACCGTCGGCTGACCCTTTTCAACCCTAACCCTAGCTTTTCTTTCCACCCATTCGCGCCTGGGTCGCTCCGGCCGCGCGTCGGCTGCAGGCCGCGCTGCGCCTACCGTGGGCCTCGCCGAGCTGCTCTGGCCGCGCCGTGCCGAGTGCCGCATCT